>QWTY01064425.1:0-14640 GCA_008033365.1 Pseudorectes ferrugineus
TCCCTGGAGATGTTCAAGGGACGCCTGGACGTGGCACTCAGTGCTCTGGGCTGGGTGACACAGTGGGGATTGGGCACAGGCTGGGCTTAGTGACCTTGGAGGGCTTTCCCAGCCATAATGATTCTGTGGTTCTATCTCTGTGTGAATAACCACGAGGTAAGACCTGGGAGAAAACAGAAGGGAAGAGCTCGGTGTTCTGTTCCTTTACCAGCACAAAGCTCCAAGGGCCAATCCCTACACACACAGTCCAGGTCTGGCAAGTAGAGATGGGTTTTTCCCCTAAAATGAACTTCTAGGACAGGCAAAACCTGGTGGTGTCTGCAGGGGTCAATGGGACAAGAAGAACACAGGAATGCAATCAAAGCTGTGCCTCACTGATGCTTTTGTGCCTTGTTCTAACGCAGCGCTGGGGTTTGTCTTGGTTTGTGTTACTTACACACATTTTGTCACAAAGCACTTCATAGTTTGATCATAAAAGTTGACTCCTTTCTCCCCAAGGATATAAACAGAGTACCTCACACATCCAACAACAAACTGAACTTCTTTTGCTCTCGGTTTGTGATACAACTGCCTGGAACATTGGCGTGGTCAATAGACACAAATGGTAAGAGAAAGCACACGTTAGAGACTGTAACTTAATGGAGGAACAAATTAAAAAAGAAATATATATTTTACATACATATTATTAACATTACATTTTGAAATAAACTGCCTTTCCTCTTCTGCTTTCCACAAAAACACACACAGAGCCACATGTATCAACACTACAGTCCCCATACAAGGACTCACACTGCTGGAATTGCAAACAAACCTCTGCTACTGTGGAATAACCCTATCAATGCAAGTGTCTCACTGGCCAATTATTAGTCATTTCCTCCATTCCCTTCTACCAGAATTACCTACTGTATTTTCTCCTGTTCAGATTGAAAACAGGATAAATATATGCTGCAGGAACCAGAGGGCCATTTGTGTGATCTTACTGACAAAAGTTTGATTGATGCAAGGAAAATTATCGCCTCACCTGCAGCAAAACATTTTGATGTGGGCAGAGGTGTCTGTGAGTGGATAACGTTATAGCTGTCACTCCAATTGCTGCCCTGGAGAGCAGCTAATGAGAAAGGCGAGGAACAGGTGCCTATAAAAATCTCAGAGCTGACACAAATACCTGCAATGGTTTTACCCAAGACAGAACCCTCCCTTTTTTACAGCTTTTCAAGCAGGCAGTGCAGTATGTACCACTGAGTGCAGTAAATACTGGAGGCTGCTAATTTACTGTACACAGCCACTTGAAATAACTTCCATTAGAGCACCTCCCCAGCTGCACAGTATGAAGTTCAGAAGGCTGTTTCTTCAAGCTCTCATGTGATATTCAGGTCATGCTTTGTGTTAGAAAGTTTATTTGCCTGTAGTTCCTGGCAGCATCACTGTGAAAGCCATGCTCAGGTAAGTAGCAAGTCCATTGCTGATATATATTTATATCATTTATTTTTTCCTGCTGACGCCTCAGATGAATCTGATCCATCTGTGCCAGTCATTATTGCTTTTGAAGGAGAATAATAACCCTCTGCTAAACCCCGACAACATCCCCCACCCCGAAAATCCCAGGAGTAAAATGCAGGTTCCTAAAGTAAGTTCAGCTGCCACTGAGTAAAGATGGCTCTGAGGTTGCTCAGATTTTAGAGAGTTAAATAATCATATGAGCACATCGTGTAAAAATATTCTGGAGTGTTTTGCGTGTGCTCAGAGGTCACAGCCACCCCGTGGTTTACATATGTCTGTTCATATGCCAGCTGGGATAGTGAGCACTAAGTTGTATTTTCCAAGTAAATACATCTGTTCAGCTCTTCCCCCCCAGTTTCACTCCATGTGATTATCTTCTAGCTGGAACAACCAAGGAGGCTCTGTCTCAAGCACTGTGAGCCACAGAAAAACCCCTCACATTTAAGGTCAGGCTGCAGGTTCACTTATCTGAAGTGATCAAGGCAAATTTGACAGAAAAAAAACCAAACTCACAGCTGAGGCTGGCAACCTATTGAGATCTAAGCAGCAAAAATAGAACTTAAATGATAAAAACAGAGCCTTTGCTAAGCGTCAGTAAATTTTGGATGTAAAAAAACCCAACCAAACCAAGCAATAACTCAACACTCCAGATATTAATGAGAAGGGATCACTCTGGCTGGGAGCCCTCCCTCTCCCTGCCCACATAAAAAACCAGGAATGAAGCAAACTTCAGGATTTGTTTCAAAAATGCCCCACACCTCCCATAAAAAGTCAACAGTAGTAGTACCACCAGCCCTAGAAATCTAATGTCACACATATAACAGGCAGGCACAGCAGAAGTGCCTGATAACCAGTTAAGCCACATGAAAACCAGGTGAATCTTTCTTTACCACTCAATACCTCTCTTTTTATTTCGGGTTTTTATGATACAGAGAGTTTCACAATACCCTGCAGACCACAGCACTCCTTCCAGCTTTCCCTCTCCTGGGCTGTATTTCTGTTTATTTCCAGTTTAAAACCCAGCCTTGAAACATACTTCTTGATTTAGGCTGTTCCCTCTGAGAGACTCCACAGTATTACACCAAAAGATCAATTCTTCCTTTTTTCACAAAGTGCATTTTGAGGCAGTAATAAATGCTAGAAATTCCAATATGCTGCACAGTGTGCTGTTCACCCTGAGAGCTGCAATGATGGGTGATGGGTGCTGGTATTTCACAAAAAGCATTCCAGAGCCTGCGAGAAATCGGGGAGGATTGAAACTACCATTCAATGTTCCTGAAAAAAAAAGAAGGAAAAGAGTGGGAGAGACAGCACCAAACAAAATCTGAGGCTCATTTACTCCAAAAGAATATGTATAATGGCCAAACTACCAGCTGAGCTCATTGCTGGTGACAGTCTGGTTACCAGTCCTCAAAACACTTTCTGTGCTTTATTCCTGTCAGAGTTAAAGGACATAAATACAGAGAGAAACAGAAGGAATTCTGAACAAGCTTTTGTTACAATCCCACTACAGATCTGGGCAATTTACGTCCTGGATGAATTCCTGAACTCCACAGCACTTGCTGTGGAGCTGAGAACGAAGGTGACAAGGGTGGAGCTCCCAGCTATCAGAACAACACGGTCACACACAATATCACTGCGTTTATCCTCTTGCTCCCATTTTTCCTGGACAGTTCAGTGCTGATAGAACAGCACAGGATTCCCAAGGCACTCATGTACAGATCCAAAGGCTTGGGACAGTACGTGAGCAGGAGTCCCCATATTCCCTCAAAATACCCAAAATTTAACGTGCCAGGGAACACATTTGGATGCTGTGGAACAAGTTCAGCCTTCATGGTGTGCAGGCAGGGTTAGAAATGTGGTGCAGGAGCACACACAAAAATCCTGCATGTCCCAGCTGTGAAAGCTTTTGTGTGGCACAGAAATCCCTTCTGGGGTGGGCTCAAGGCATTTCTTTCTGGGACTGACACCAAAAGGCTGTTTGATTAAAATAATAACGTTAAATTTTACCACACCTGAATCGAAAATTTCCATCAAGTCTCCATTAGTCATTTTTGAGGTCTTCAGGACACTGTCTCATTAATCCACATATTATTGTTACTGTTTCATGCCGAAGTCACCATGTAGGCAATGACCTTCTGTCTCATGAAACACTGCTTGTGGAACAAGTGCTTTTCCTTAACCATGTGGGACGTGTTTATAGTGCCTTTCCTTGTCTCTGCTGAAGAGGTTTGTGTTGGAATTGGGCAAAAATATGAATAAGAGTCCATGTGTTTAGAATTTCCCCATTCCGTAGTAAGAAAGAGAACAAGGCTGGTAAGAAAAGTATTCATGGTGGAAACAAATGAAAACATTTCACAAATCTACCTGAAATCCCAGTTGGATATATTTTTCCCCAGAACTGACAGCAGTTTTTCAACAGAACAAGGGACCTTGCAAAGACACTTAAGACACATAAATTAACCAAACAAAGCCAGGATCGTGGTCAATACAAGTTCACATTCAATACTTCAAGATTGATTATATTTAGAAGAAAGGCTTAAGATCTGTTAGATGCAAAAGCTGGAAACATCCGACTCAGATCAGGTAGAGACACTACACAGGGAAGATAATTAAGTATTTAAAGAGCTTATCTAAGGCTGGTGAGATTTTCTATAATTTAAAACCTTTCAATCACAATCTTTACTGAAGCCTCTTCTGCTTTATTTATACAGCATTGCTCACAATGCAAGAATGACTTGTAAATTCTGTGGCCTGCATTTTACAAAAGGTCGAATGAGATTAAACATTTTTTTTCTTCCTGTCATGACAGCTGTAAATGAGGTGAGATATATGAAAAACAATAAAACTTCCTTAACAAGTGTAGAGCTGCTACACCTGGGGCTGAGCCACACAGAAAATTCTCATCCTCTCTGCTGAAAGTAAATCCTGGAAGGGAGAATAATCTAGTCCCTATTGAAACTATTACAGCTTTAATGAAGGCTATTAAAATTCCCTTTTTGCTCAGGAAACACCAATAATCCCACTCTAAAGACTATAACAGTACTGTGATTCCATGAAGATGAGATATAAAGACATTATGGTGAATTTGAGGATAATTCAATACCAGAATGATTTTCCTTAGTCTCCTTGACTAAATGCCGTGTCAGCTAATGCTGAAATATATCCCACTGGCCAGGCTTTGAGAGGACCACGTATGTGGTGAAAAAAATTCTATCCTGGAGACAAAAAATGTATTTTTCCTAATTACTCCATTTAAAATCCTGTAAGAGAAATTAATGAAACAGTCTTAAGGAATCCTGGTGGTTGGGTATATAATTTTATATAAAATGCTTGTTTATGACAAGATTTCAGTTCTCAAGAGCAGTTGGGTTTGTGACTACAACAATGATCATAAAACCTCCCACGAGCTGAGCAATTGCTGCATGCTCTGAATGGCCTCACCAAAAGGCAAAAAAATCAATGTGCCAAAATTCTGGGTCATCTTTGAAGTACCATATACTTGACACAAGTAAAAAACAAATTATCTGCAAGGGTCCTCAAGCAGAGCACAGGTAATGTTGAGTAAAAGGGAGGTGGGAGAAAACAATGTAAGAGCAAGCACAAAGATGTTTAAATTTAGAGTTTCAACCTCAAAATCATGGGAAATACTGATAAATCATTGTTTGATGAGCAATCTGGGTCAGAAGACTCAATAATACCACACTGTTGATCAAAAAGCAGCATGATATGGTCAGCAGTGTTCACAAGGGTCAGTCAAAAAGTCGTGAACATCAGCAGCAGAAAAAGAAGGATTTGCTGTAATATGAAGGAAAGAGAAAATTACAGAAGCAAGAAATCCAACCCTCTTCCATTTTAATTTGTGTCTGTACCCTGCTGAGGGAACAAACAGTTTGTAAGTTGTAGGCTGTCATGTAAGTCAGTAGTAGCTGCAGGGTAATAAATAGGACAGAAAAGCATATGCAAAGTCTGATTTATGGGATCCAAACAGAGAGAGCCCAGGTCTTGCAGCTATTTGCATCTTCCTCACACGCAAACAAGCACTGATGGAAAGTTTCCTGCTGAGAAAGAGAGAGAGAGGCAAGAGATGCACTGGAGAGAAACCTGGTTAGAAAAAAAAGGAGAAAGAGGACTGGAATAATTTCTTTAGACAGAGGTTTTGTATATCCTGGCACCAGAGCAGAGCACAGTCACAGAATCACAGAATGGTTTGGGTTGGAAGGGGCCTTGGAACTCGTCCATTTCTACCCCCTGCCATGGGCAAGGACACCTTCCACTGTCCCAGGGTGCTCCAAGCCCCGTCCAACCTGGCCTTGGACACTGCCAGGGATCCAGGGGCAGCCACAGCTTCTCTGGGCACCCTGTGCCAGGGCCTCAGCACTCTCTGAGTAAAGAATTTCACCCCACCATCTAATCTAAATCTCTGCTCTTTTAGTTTAAAACCATTCCTGTTCACCTTGATTCTGTTCTAGTGTAGCTGTTCAGCAGGCAGCACAGACTTTTGGGAGCTAGGAAACATCATATTATGGGTTTTTCTTCTCTAATTCCTAGGTCAATTAGTAAAATAGCTGCAGGGCTTGCTGTAACCATCACCCCATTGCTCAGCACGTTTCTGGTCTTAGATCTAAAGCATCTTTAAAAGTCACAGCTGGACAGGGGTGATGGGGAGGATGTGACCTGAATCGGTCTCCCAGCACCAGAGGAGGAATTTACCATGGCAGAAAATCAGCACATCAGAGCAAAACTGGAAAGCAGCGCAACAGGTTTGAGGGGGTGATTCTATGAGAGGAGTATTTCATCAGCTTGCAGCTAGAATGGATGCTGGGAAATTATTTGCTTCGAAAAATGAAGCGTTCTTCAATTGGGTAGAGCTGGAAAAGGAGGGCTGCAAAATCTCCACTCCAAACTGCAATTCTGGCTGTTCCCTTGTCTCACAAGCTCAGTGTTGAATGGTGAACTAACTTCAAAGTGATCATTCTTTCCTTGACACCGCAACAGGCTCTTTAATCCCTTCATTCAGATAGGACAAATGCAAACATAATCAACATCAGCTGCTCCCTGGAGTTCAGTTTCACTGGCTGGGAAAGCAAATCAGCTCAGCTCCAGCATTCACAGCTAAATGTTATGCAAACGTTAAAAATCCCATTCACCTGAATTTCTGACACGAACTCTCGCAATGGTCTCCATCCAGCACCACTCACAGACC
Organism: Pseudorectes ferrugineus; assembly: GCA_008033365.1. NCBI lineage: Eukaryota > Metazoa > Chordata > Aves > Passeriformes > Pseudorectes > Pseudorectes ferrugineus. The sequence continues at coordinate 6,707 of QWTY01064425.1, forward strand.
TCAAAAGCCTTTTGCCATCTCCCACACTGGAAGCTGAGAAGATTCTGGAGCTGCCTTAATGCCAGTATCCTTAGCTCCATCAGTCAAGTGTTTACAGAGCTCCATCACTTTTCTCCTCATGAACTTTCAACCTTTTTCACTTTAGGATTAGAGGCTCAGCTTGTAAATGCCAACCTCTAAACCAGCAGAGGAGTTTAACCTTGCAGTGTCTGTAGTGGTGTGTGAAAAGGAGGGAGGAGAGTGTGTTTGGCACCCAGACCTGGAATCTCTGATGGCTGAGCACCCACAGAAGAGATTGTTAAAGGAAGGGTTAGACCTCACCACAATCCAAGGTGCTTCAAGATGTACAAAGGAAAAGAAATCTAAGTTCAACAAATCAGGGCAAGGTAAGGAAGCAACAAGTAATTTTAACTGTTTTATATCTTGCCTTGCAGTTTGTTTAAAAACAATAAAAATAAACTCTGGGCACACGTTTCACATATCCTAAGAAACCCAGCCGTGCACTGTGCAGGCTCACAGGATGCTGCCAGCAAAAAATGAAAGCTCAAATCAAGGCAAAGACAGCTGGGAATTCATCAGCACCTGGCTCAGGGCAGAACTTTTCCCTTCCACAGGTGATGTTCAACTTCTTAGTTCAGTGTCCTACAACAAATGCAAGATTTTGCAGAAAGCCTGCTAGCTGCAGGAACTAATGCACGTCTGAGAGAAATCAGTGTCTGAGCTTCTTTAGTGTCTGGTGCTGCAAAATTATTTAAAGTTCCAGTAACCCCATTGGCTTTAGGTATTTGCACCTACAGAAACAGTTTTCTCCTTTCTTTGGAAATTAATTGGTTTCTCCCACACAGATGGGATCTCCAGGTCCCACTGTATTGCAAATACAGCCTTTGTTTTGTAGGTTTATTGTTAAAGACTCTCATACTAACAATCATCTGTTCTTACTAAGAAATCTGGTGCATCTTAGCTTGCATCTCACATCAAGAAAAACACTACTTTTTTAGTGGGGGAGGGGTTCTGCTGCAAAAGAAATATATTTTGATGTGAAAGGGGTATCCCTGTCCTGCTGAGACAACAGCTCATACTCAACAATTATATCCCGTAAGTGTCCAACTCTGCCTGAACCATACCAGAATCTTCACCAACATCCATGAATGGTGACAGATGATGCTCCAAGGGACTTTTCTTGAATGAAAAGCAGTTAACAGCATTGTAACCATAGGATGGATAAATTAAGAACAGCTTTAGATCCTATTTTTCAGGAGAAGCCCATTAATAACTTCCGTACAACTAAGCAGGCAGATGAAAGATGAGCAGAAGAGAGTTAACAATGAATGTGACTCATCTTTTGTGGTAAGCCTTTAAGCTCAGTCATAAGCAAAAAAAAAAAGTGTAATTTTGAATTGTAAAGTCAGGTGAGCATCGTTAACAATTAACTTGCATGAAAATTTGTACATTAAAAAGGAACAAAGAATGAAAAGCTGCCAGGCTTGTTTTATGATGGCACATATCTGCTGGTCATACACTGCAAGAACACTTCCAGGTAGCAAAGGCACTGGGACGTCTTCTTGGTATTTTATTTTCTTTTCTGAGCATCAACAGTCCTGAGTTCATTTCTGTGCAGTTGCCTTAAACCTCCTTAATAAATCTAACTAGAAACTGAAAGGTTTGCATGTATATAATTAATTTAGTCAAGACACTTAGTGGTGTGATAGGAAAGCCGTTATCATTTCCCAGGTTGTTAGAAACAAGGTCAAGTTTGAACCAGTACTCCCTGCTCATCCTACTGAAGAGAGAAACAAAAAAGTTGGGAAAAATATAAATTGAATTGAGAACACACCATTAGTTTATGAACTTGACTTGTACCCCTTGTATCTTTGTGTTCTTCCCGAATATATTTTTTATACCCTGTTAATTAATATAAACAAGAGAAACAAGGAAAGCATGTTCAGCATACTGCAAGTCTGTGTGGCACTGGATGCAATGCTGAAAACTGGATCCTTTATATAAACTGCACATTAATCACTTCTCAAGGAAATGGCTTCATTTCCCAGCTCTATTTTGGAAGTTAAACATAAGGAGAGGGAAATATTTCTTTTTGAGAGGACTCGTGTTTCATACTACTGAAAATCTACAACACCTTTGTCTTCCGTCTCCTTCATTGGCTTCACAGATATTAATTTGGAGGGAAAGAAGAGAAATTGGAGCTACAGCTTTTGGTGAGTGTTTGTAATCTCTTTGCTTCCCTTTTTCTTACACCCACCCAATGATTAAAAGTGAGTTAAAGCAACTGCTACTGAGCTGCACTGGAGAATTAAACAGAGCAGTGCCAAGTTCAGGTAATTACCAGCCAACACCAAGGAAGGGAGTGTTACATTCCCTACACCACTGTGACTGCAAAGAAATAAAGGAAGAAGTGGCTTTTTCAGACACTATTAATGACAGAGCCACTCTCTGGCATTCAGATATTTCATAGGCAGCATGACCCCCACAAACAGTCTGGATGCACCCCTCCCACTCTGTGTGCTCAAAGGAGCAACATCATCACGTGTCTTATCAAATCTGAACCCAGCTTATCACAGCACAGCGTGTGGGCCTTCTGGACACTGACTGCACTCTGTAAACTGGGAAAAAACAGAGACACAGAGAGCAGGCAGCCCAGGGAACCCTCATTATCAGTGTCCTGACACTGCTGGCAGCACCAGCCAGGGACTCAGTCCTGCTCTCACGGTGAGAAATTTGAGGGCCTTGATTAACGTGCGGAACTCAGGCAGATGAATTCAAACATGCACAGAAACTTCTGTGATCTGGATGAACCTGATAAATTCAGATAGGAGTTTTCACACCTTCCAGCTACTTATTAATGCACATGGGAAAAAATACATTTTTAACAGTAAAATCTAAACCAGACATGTACCACGGCTGAGCTTGTCTCCCAAAGGGGTCTAAGGGACAGAGGGACGTGGCGTTCCAGCCGCCCTGATGGCTAAAGAGGACAGTTGCAATACAGAATCTACTTTTCATATCAGCAGGCCCATCCCCTGGGTGAAGTGTGGAGACTTGAGCATCACCAGCAGAGGTTATATTTCCCCATGATGGCAAGGATGTTGTGTTAGTTTTAACAGGCACATTTGGCATGAATATCTCAGGGTACAGAACTATCGGTGTATCAGGCATTAATTTTTTTTTTTTTTTTTAAATAAACAAACCAATACCAGAAAGCTTTAAAGGGTCTTTTTCATATTCATCACCCCTCATCACGGCACTATAGGAAGTGAAAAACTTTGGAGCTGGTGAGTCTCCTACATAATTACATGGAAGACAATTATCTTTCCATCCCAGGAACACATGCCAGAGTATGTTACACACATGTGATCACACACCTTCATACCCACACTGAACTTCTTGTTTTCAAGGAAATCAGTGGAGGGACTGATGTGACATTTCTAGAACCAGCTGCAGCCCAAGATCAGGCTCAGCTGGACAACAGAGATGTTCTCATTTCTTATGACTTTTAAGCTCCAGAAAGTTCTTTCTCCTAGTAGAACTTCCTGCTGTTGAATAATTAACTGAAACTATTCTGGAGTCAGCTCCAGTTATAAATACTGAGACAGCCAAAACACCTGTAGAGCTTTTCCTTGATGAGTCTGTCTTAGAACTGTAAATCTGACATTTTCACAGTGTGTTCCATACTGGAGAAGCTTCCATATAAGGATTTCTTTAAATAGCTAATTATTTATCATGTTTTTCACACCCGAGTATCTCAACTCCAACAACTTGACAGGGTTTTTTTGATTCAGTTTATTGTTTAGTGCTTGTGTCTATGTTGTTTTCTTTTGTTTTGTGGTTTGGGTTTTGGTTTTTTTTGTAAATTCCAGTGCCTGCTTTTAGGAAGAGACTCAGATCACTCGAGCAGATTTCAGGGTGTACCTGGTGAGTTAATAAACAGATGGTGGAATTACAGTGACAAACATCACACCAGAAAAGACCTAGAGAGAGAATGGTAAACAACTGTGACAAGGAACCCACCTCTCCCTCTGGTGTCACTCAAGGCACCAGCTCCTCATGTGACTGATAAAAGCCTGATAAAAGCAAGCTGTCCCAAATATCACAGCGATGACAGAAAGCCACTCAGGTTATTTTTTCAACCAAATACTTTGAAAATCAACTAAGACAAAACTGAAGAGAACTAAAACATGCCCGTAGAGAGGCTGTGCTGAGGCTCAACAGGCTTCTCCTACCCCTGCAGCAGCAGAACAGACCCTAAGAAAATGCCAGGAGCCTTAAAAGAATTTTAAGGTAGCCACAGGTAGCAGGAAAGTAATTTTGAGAGACTTCTGGAGAGTGAAAATCTCAGAAAAACTGGCTCATGAAAAATAGGTTATAGATGCTGTAAAATTCCCTCTTTATCAGCTCTGCACGGATTCCCACCATATATTGAGTGATTAATTTGGGCATCCAGAGTACCTGAAAGGGATCAGGGAAAAAGAAACAACTGCAAACAGTCCTCCATACACCCCCACAGAGTTTAAAATGTTATCCACTGCCTTACCTAATGTGACAAGTGTCCTGGAAAGACACCAGCATTAATACAGACCTTAAATGATAAAATTCGAGCCAATCTCCACAGTATTTTAAACAATCTTTACACAAGCAAAGCCTACATTTTGCTCAGAATACGAGTAACTGCCACACAGCTTTTACTTAAAACAAAATTACAGGCAAGAAATGTTCCATTCAGGTGTGAGCAGTGTAGCAAGACAGAGAATCTCTGGGTTTTTTTTTTAAACTGCCCTGTACAAAATTGTATTAAATTACTATATGTGCAACAGTGAGAGGGAAGAAATAGAGAAGAGCTATTTCCAGTGGAGCACCAAAGGGTGGCGAGGGGTGCAGATGGAAATGATAGGTTTCTCTGGCCTGGCTGTTATGATTGGAGAGTGCAAAGAGAAGAATAAATGTATTGTCATTTATACGAGCCAGAAGACAGAGAAGCGTTGGCACATACAGCAAATAGCTGTATTTTCACAGCATTACAAATGTATCTCCTGCCACTAAACACACTGCCATAATTTGGAACTAATACAGTCATGTCCTTTTGTATAAGATTGCCAGTAATTACTTTACAATAATACATTGCTCTTAGTGAAGGTGTCCACAGACAAGCAAGGTGGTGTGTGTTTAAGTCCATTCGCCATTTCATTTGCTGAAACAGGTATTTACTGTCCAATTTGGGGTGTAGGAGTATGTGCATTTCAAAGTAAAACCTCTATTTTGATACCTACCAAATTTTTTCATTCAATATTGAGAAATGTCAACTACTTTCTGTTCTAAACACTCCAATAAAACTTCTTGTGCATAGGGAAGCAAACAGACCTTTCAATTAAAAAGATACACAGACACACTCTTAAATCTTAATTTTTTTGCTGAAGAAACACCCTGTGATTTTGTGTTCCTCTGATGAAGAGAAAGCACATGAGAAGCAGAGATTTAGCTCAGATTTAGCAGGTTTAGGAGCAGGACTATCAATTGAGCAAAACCTCAATTACAGGCTAATTGAATGTATGCTCAAGTACATTATTACAATTCAATAATCATCTCTGCAGAATTAAACAATTCCAATTTGCCAGCATTTCAGCCTGTGCACATGCATTACAAATTTGCTGTTATTCACACTAAAATTAGTCAGGCTGGTTGGAAGTCCCAGCGTGTCACAGGGTGGCACCAAACTGACCTCAAATGAGCCACTTAACCTCACCTGCTTCCTAATCAGGGACGAGGAGCAGGACTGGACCTTCCCACAACAATATTATTCTCTTAAAGTTTCTTCCAGGCGGGTGCATCTGCCTGAGCAATCCAGCAATGAAGCCATCAGCATCTGTCCTGGTGGACATCCAGCCATTCATGGTTTTAATTTATTCTTCTATTTTTTCCCTGCTTGTATCAACAAACATGAAGTTCCTAACTCAGCTTGGAGTGCCCTGATAAATGGTTGCTCTGGAAGGCTGCCTTCCCTCTATTTAGCTGTGGTACAATCCTAGGTATGCCACTCCTGGCAACTCAATTCCCTTCTAATCATGAATTAATTCCTCCAGATTTGAACAAGATACAAGATCACCGAGTGGGAATTAAAAGCACTTGGCATCCAGCACCAGCATTCTCTTCATGATCTGTGTCATCTGAACATCTGCACCACACAACACTCCAAGGCATTAGAGAGGCACCTGATCACCAAATGACAGAATCAGCTGGCAGAAAGCACCACAGTGGACAACTTGATCTCATTTCTACAGCTGCCCTCCATTTTCATACCCTCCATTTAGATCAATAAATTATACCCTGTGGGCACACCCAGACTTCAAATTCCTCTCACCCCAAACACAGAGTACCTCAGGAACTACCTCAGCCACCTTCTGAACTCATCACCAAAGAGTCAGTGAACATTCCTGTGGTGCAGCTCAAGGTAAGCTTGAAAAATAAATAAATAAGAACCCAACACAGGGAATAGCCCTTCACCACATGCCTTGTGAAGGGGAGATTGAAACACACCTTGCATGTGTCAGGCTCTTGAATCATGGTAATTAATGTGGCTAAAATCCAAACACCCTGCAAGAACTACTGATGCTTCTACTCTGGACTTCAGGGCATCAGCAGAATCAATCCCAGCATTTACTGCCAGCAGCCCTGAACAGTCTCTCCTGACATGCAGTGCTCCATCACAAGATTGTTTTTGCCTGATAAAATACTGGGAAAGAAAGCAGGTGAAGCTGACTGACAGACAAACTCTTCAGCTGACTACAGAAGAAGTCTCCATAGCCACCATATTTTACTACAAAAGCTCACAAAGAGGTCTGCGTCCAAAGTTTAAATTCAAATATTCAAAATACCGACTAAAACTCACGTCACTTTTACCCTTTTTTCTTATTTTGACACGAATGAAAGAAGGTGGTCCAACAGAATGCCAATTTTTATACACAGTTGTCCTCTGCGAGGAAACACTCCTGCATAAATTTGCTGGTTTCATGCTCCTACCTTTCACGATTAGCTCGGCGTAGTTGGAGACCCCGGAGCCGCCGTCGGAGCGGATGACGCAGCGGTACTTGCTGATGCTGCGCTGGGACGTGTCGGCCACGCTGACCGTGGCGGAGAAACGCCTGTGGTTGACCACTCGAGTGACCATCAGGGCTGTGTCCCTTCCATTCCACTGCTGCAGAGGCAGAGAAAAATAATGTGATAATGGAGACAGGCAGGTCACGCATTTGTGCATCCGGGTGTGATTCATTCCCTGGGATGTTTAACATCCATCAGAGCTCCGTGTTCACATTGCTGGGAGAGGTTTTGTACAAGCACAGCTTTCCAAGAGAAGACTTCAGCCATTCCCTGGGAAATCCACAGGGCTGTGTGAGCTGGGCCTTAAATATTCTTATACATAGGTGAGGGTGGGGAGGCCCTGGCACAGGGTGCCCAGAGAAGCTGTGGCTGCCCCTGGATCCCTGGAAGTATTCAAGGCTGGGTTGGATGGGGCTTGGAGCACCCTGGAATAGTGGAAGGTGTCCCTGCCCATGGCAGGGGGTGGCACTGGACGAGCTTTAAGGTCCCTTCCAACCCAAACCTGTGATTCTATATTTAAGTTTGCACTTCGATTTAATATTTGAGATATATCTGGGCATTTGGTGTGTTCTAAGGATAGAAAGAGGGTGAAGGGTCTAGAAGGGAACCCATATGAGGGGCAGCTGAGGACACTTGGCTTGATCAGAGTAAGAAAGAGGAGACTGAGGTCAGACCTTTCACCAGGGTCTGCAGCTCCAATCTCTGCTCTCTGTGGCAGGGACAGCACCCAAGGAATGGCTGGAGTTGTGATAGGGGAGGGTCAGGCTGGATATCAGGTAAAGGTCCTTCCCCCAGAGGGTGCTGGCCACTGCCCAGGCTCCCCAGGGAAT
>QWTY01064430.1:0-10717 GCA_008033365.1 Pseudorectes ferrugineus
TAAAGTAAAGTACAGATGATCTTAAAGCTTCTCTCCCCCTTTTTGTGAAGTTGGGGTTTACCAGGATGACTGTGGTACCAGGTTATCTACATCTCTAGTATTCCTCTACACTAAATCCCAGGCTTTACCCCTTATCAGGACAATGTGTCATCCATCAAGAATGTCAAGGGTAGTAAGGTCTGCCACTCACAGCAGTAATCCTGGGATCCTCATGATGAACAATCATGTTTACTTTACAGAATGACAGTTTTCCTACGTTCTCCTTCACTGTTCACAAGTATCCACTGCTCCTTTGGGTATCCTGGCTGGTGTCAGAAACAACGGAGCGAAGCACAGGGTGCTGACAGGCACAGCTCTCCCCTGTGAGCCAGGGGGGCAGAGAGCTCAGCACAGACTTTTAGAAACCAAAAGGCACCTATGGAGAAGATGGGGTTACTCTTTTCACAAGGACTCATAGTCACAGGACAAGAGGTGAGGGACACAAGCTGCTCCAAGGAAAATGATAACTGACTGCAAGAAAAAATTATTGATTCAGTAATATGTTGGAGAAGGTTGCCCAGAGAAGTGATGGAATCTCTGTTACTGGAAATATCAAAGTCTCAACTTGACAGGACCCTGCATAACCTCTGGTAAAGACCCTGCTTTCAACAGCAGTTTGGACCTCAGGATCTGATTTTTCTAGTACTCCTTTTATAGCATTGCCTATAGCATATAAATTTTGACCTAGAAAGGGAGCTTTATGTCATCTTTTCAAAAGCACCTAAAAGCAGAATTTGTACCCAAGAAAGTTGTATTATAGGTCTGTAAGGTTTTGTCTGCACAACTTCCCTCTCCATAGGACAGCTTACAGATGGAGTGATCATACAGCCTGGAAAGACTCAATTATATACCAGATCTCTCATTCCTTTCAACACCTTTGAGTTGCTTCACAGTCACAAGTCATTAATCCTTTTATTGGTGTGGATGGCACAGTATGAGTTCTACTGAAGAAATAACAAAGAAACAAGTCAAGGCACCCCACACACATGAGGTACAATTTCAGTATCATCTGCTACGTCTTTCCAATATCTTTGAAAACAAATTAATTTGTTCAATACTCATGGTGACTATACCAGGATGAGTGCCATTTTTATGGAAGGAGCCACTAGTCCTGTATTCCCATGCAATAAAATCCTGTCAGCACGACTAATGGATGTCAGATGAATAAGCTTAAAAGAGCAAACAAGGGCACTGTCAAAACCATGTCATCAACCCACAGGACTATTTGTAGTGATATTATACACTCCACTGCCTCCAGTCACAGCCCAGGATAATCAAAATCCATGTTCATATCTTGAAAAAATTGACACAGCCTGGCTAATAATCCACCAGAATTCAGAAACCATGCTGGATACAAAAAAGGCAGCTTTATTTTTGTGCTTTGCTTTTGTTGGAGATTAAATAAATTGAAGAGGCGAGGCTATCAGGTCATTATTTGTACGTTACAGCTGTCCAGTCAGAGTTGGACAGACACGGCTTGCATGGCTTGTTGGGTGATTAAGAGGCAGAATAAGTCTCTGAGAGTCATAAAGAGGGAGAGGGGAGAAGATTGTGATTAAGAAAAAAACCAAAGGCTGAGAGAGTAACGGAGTAGAAATAGTCACCCTTCTACATAAGTCACAGATACCACCTAAAGAAAACCTCAAGAAAGGAAACTGGATGAGCACGTTACAGGTTTGAAGTGGGAATCAGAACAGTGTCTGTTACTGTTCTACATCAGGAATCTGAACTGAATGTTCTGCCAGGGGAAGAACAAGCAAAGAAGAATGAAAGGTGAGATACTGAACCATCCAGATTAATAATGCCATTTTTCTGTTTGAGAAGCATTTCCTTGCCAAGCAAGGGTTTGTTTTACCTCTACATTGGAAGCTGTGTCTCAGCTTCTGAGGCCAACTGTAGCAGAACAGTGTAATGAACTGAAAGTATTGCTTACCTTGCTTGCAGGAATGCTGGATTCTTTCAAGTGAATTCTATGATGCAAAACTCAGTATTGCAGAAGATTATGTATAATTGTAATAGAAATACTTCATTTCTGAGTGAAAATTAATGAGTAGCTTGTGCCTAAGACTGTAGTCTCAAAATACTTTTATTTATGCATTTATCATATTTCATACTGTAATCATACATTATTCCATCAATATGGTATTCACTGTTAGTAATTCACATTTGGTCTCTGTAAGTCAATAAACAGCAAGTACTTTATTTTCCAAAGGTTTTAAGTAGCAACTAACTAAAATGTTTTGCATTTTGAAATAGTAAACAGTAAAAATGATTTGAGGCATCTCAATGACAATGTTATAAGAGGATTCATCATTCTGACTTTCTTCAGTCAAAGAAAATCTAATTATTCAACACCATCCAATTTTTTTAAAAAAAATTCATTATATGCATATAAGCATAGCTTATATAAACATAGCTTTTACATAGTACATTGTTTTCAAAGTTAAGATCATTAGCAAGACATAAAAGGTAAAAAATATTATTTTTTTCCAGTTAAAACCACCTGAACATCAGGGAGCAGCAGATAATTATAAATACTAAATATTACTAACTAACTAATTAGAGTCCTGTCAACTAATTTATATTTTCAGAAGCTTATTGACAAATGTCTGTTGATTGTGTAGAAACCTGTATCTATGGGAAGTACAGCTGGCATTCAGAGAAAGGAATTAAAGCAAAAAGAATAAACAGATCTTTTAAAGGAGAAACTTACAGAATCTGGATTGCTAAAAAAGTACTGCTAATAGCTTTCATAGCTATGTCTTTGAAGCTTGTAATTCTTTTGATGGTACATTGACTCAGTTCTTCTAGGCAGTAATATTAGTAAAATAAAAGTTCTGCTTGTAATTCTTCTGACACAAGATGTCTTAAAGTTGTTACTACCACAGAAAGAGAGACATTTCAATTTAATAATTTTAGAAACTGTCACATTCCCTTCAAACATCACTGCTCTGCTGATGGCAAATCCTCCTGAAAACCATTTCTACTTAAGATAAAGCCATGGGAAGTACTTCATTTTAAGACCATGGTAGCATTATCTTCACTCTGCATTACAGAAGTACTTCAACACTATCTGTAATTTACTAATGTATTATAAAAGAAATGCACTCTGTGGTATCTACATTGATGTTTATCATGGAGCTGTATACCTTCTGGCTGTGTTTATGGCCTGTATATTGCCAAAAGCCAAACATTTAGAACTAATTTTAAATCTTCTTTCACTTGTGATACAGGTAACTGGCTTTTGGTTTGGAGCGTCATCTCGTTGGCACACACAGCTCATGGCTGCCCCGACAAATGCCTCTGCCACACAGCTTCAAAGACTGCAGACTGCAAGAATAGAGGATTTACTGAAATTCCTGCCCGTTTACCTCCTGAAATTCAGATACTACAGTTGCAGAACAACCGTATCTGGAGAATCAACCAAAATGCATTCACTGCAACACCGTTACTCAAAATCTTAGACTTGTCCAATAATTCTCTCTCAAGTGTGGCACCTGGTGCTTTCCAAAAACTACGGTATCTACAGGTTTTAAACCTAACCAGAAATTTGATTCATTATATAGAAAACAAGACTTTCAGTTTCCTCCCACACCTAAAAGAACTGGACTTGTCGTCCAACAGCATTATTCGTTTGCCTGAGACGTTTGGAAACAGCACAGGGAATATAACATTGCTCTCTGTGAAGCATAACAAACTTCAGAAAATGGAAAGAATTCTGCTGGAGTCACTTCCAAACCTGAAAGTGGTTCTCTTCAAAGATAATCCCTGGCAATGCAATTGTAATATCTTTGGCCTGAAACTGTGGCTGGAGAGTTTTCTATACAGAGGTAAGGAATTTTTCTCATTGCATATATGGTAATGAGAACATTTAACCAGCATCTAACTGATCTTCACTTCTATGGCTTGAAAATTTACCCCACACCATAGGTCACTTCCTCAAATAAACACAATAAACTATATTCTTATGCATAGGTCAGAAGGTAAGTGCTTTTATAAACACAGGGGGCAAACTAGAATCAGAGAGGGACTTTCTTCACAGAGAAAGAGCAAGGATGCACACACAACCATACAGCAGGTACAGAGGTGTTCTGTAGTGTGTGAATTCATATGTACCCATTTCTATATATAAAACAAGTATACTTTTGCACATCCACTTGTTTTAATTCTACCAATATGTTTTCGCTGGAAACCAACCTACTGTTTAAAAGCTTTTTACCTGTTGCATGATGGCAAACATCAAGACAGATATCAGTACTGATTAAACTTTAGAGAACTCAGGATTCTAGTTTTTCTATCAATTATCGCTTAGCAGTTCTTTAATATTTTAAGAATAACTAGTATCACTTCCTAATTTGTTGTTAACCAGAAGAGGTACTCAATTCATTGGCAATTTCCTGACAGAAATGTCTAATGGCATCACATAGGGAAAAGTGAAGTTTATAAATAGTAGTCTCAGTATTTTGGTCACACCTGGTTTTAAATAGATTCACGAGTTATGCTGTGAAAAAGATAACATGATTTAATTCTAAAGGAATTAACTATAAAAAGAAATTAATTTATTTCTCCCAGGAGGTATGTTCAGACTGAGAATTCGAAACAGCAGGGCAATTTTCTTTTTTCTAAATCAGGCTTTGATGCTTGCATGTGACCAAACTACTGATTACCTGTCTCTGTACCAAAGTGGTGTGGAGCCTGGTGCAGCAGAGGAGCTGTGGAGATGCTCCATGTGGCCTGTGACTGACGGACTGCCTTTTGCAGGGATCAGAACTTTGCAGGCCAGCTGGAAAACCATACTGGCCATGCAGGGACACAATTAGTCCTGGAGTAGTCTTTGGGTGAGGTAAATTCACTATTATAAGCCACCCTTTAGAAAAGACAAAAGGCTAAGCTGCTTTCAGCAGTAAAATCTTAATATCTTGAACAGGTAAAATATTAGTTTATCACAGGGCTTTAGTTCTATTATGGTGGAAATTCAGCAGAGGTTGACTTCTCTGTGCAGAAGAATGTAATGATCCAAGATAAACATATCAGATTATCTAAATTACTCTGACAGCAGCATAAATATTGTCATTCATTTCAAAAAACGATGTTGTCTACAAGTTCAGTGATGCCCTTCCATCTTTCTGAACACGGTACAGATTAATTAAATGAAGTGACATGGAACTTACAAATTCATTTTAGCAACAAGCTTTAAAGAAAGCCCAAGTACTATGTTCTCTTCTGTGTTTGTATTTCCCTAAAGTTACTTGTCTGAATCACATGAAGAAAAATTAGTTACATTACACATTAATGTTTCCCACTACTTATATGTGATATACACATATGATGAAACTTTTCATCAGTGGCTCTGCAGATATTTCTTGCATGTCATAACACAGCAATATAAGTCCAAAATATTTGAGTATTTTTAGCTGAATCCATCTCAGACAATTGACATTTCATGCATACTCACAGAAAATGATAGAGAATGCTTCAGTTCAGGAGGAACACCAGGGTTCTATTCCAAGCACACATATTTAGTTACTTAAAACCATGAAAGGATAAGAGTTGAAGGATTTGGAGGTTTTATCTATATCCATATTCAAACTAACACATTGAAGACTTCTGGAACCACGCTTTGGGTTTCACTATTAAAGACCAAGAGACTTGCTGTGCTCAAATCTGTCTTGGAATATCAACATAATTTGTGGAGTAGTCTCCAGATTTCAGCTTGGCTCCATCTGTACTCACTAGTTCCTCAAAGTCTTTTCAGGATGAAAATTTCTGTGCCTGGCTTTAGCTGAAAGGTGAATTATTTTGGATAGAGAAGAGAAAGAAAATTCAGTTGATTTGATTAGTTAATTTTTAAAATATGTAAACATTGATTTGGCCTTGTGGACTCCTTGACACACCACACCCCCAAAGCCCTGTCTTCTGACTAACCAGGTACCTGAGGGCTACGTTTGGTGTATTTTCCTCTACACACTGAGGAACAACCATGGGATTTACCAGGACTGTGGATTCCTGCTTCTCTTCCCACTGTACTAAAAACCTCCTTTGGGAAGCTGGATCTAAGCAATCTTGAAATCTAGCAGGGTAATAGATTGATTAATCTCAACTCCTTTATACTTCTGTATATTTTCTTACCACAAGCCTTGCTTCAAAAAATCACTCATGGGTACGTACAGCTTACTGGACTTTCTCTTTGCCCTGTGACAGTTAACAGATGATGTCAGAACAACGATGATTTCATGGGATATTTTGATCAAGTGTGAAATATTTTCTAAATACATGGTTTCCATTTCTCTCTATAAAAATTAGCAGTGGTAGGAATTTGAACAAACTGAATTTGCTGTTAACAATACCTCTTTGTTTATCTATGACAGTTCTTATTTTTCTACCACCATTGATTTTTTACTCTCACATCCATAAAAACACAGATAACCTAATTCTTGATGAACTGCTTCTTAAAAATGCTCTTATGTGAGTTTTGAAGTGTAATAATCTCACCACTGACCTAACTGAACAAAAGCCTTTAAAATATAGTTATACATCTTTAAAAGTATGAAGTTGAAACTGATGATAAATTTACTTCAGGCTTATGTTAATTTTACGTTAAGATAATTCCGAAACTGTCATTGAGACAAATTCTTTTCTTCCAGGAGGAATAAGCGATGGCATTATCTGCTCAGCGCCAGGGATTCGGAAGGGGAAGGACCTCCTCAAAGTTCCCTACGAGCTCTTTGGGGCTTGTCCTCTGAGGACAGCTCACGTGCACCTGGCCAGCAGCCACCACCACGGCTTTGAGCACCGGAGCTCGCTGAAGCACGGCCACCACGGCGAGCTTGGGGACAGCGGCCGTGCCAGCTGCGAGCCCAAGCCCAAGCCCAGGCCCGTCAGCTTGCGCCACGCCATCGCCACCGTCGTCATCACCGGGGTGGTGTGCGGGATCGTGTGCCTGATGATGCTGGCAGCTGCTGTCTATGGCTGCGCTTACGCTGCGATCACGGCCAAATGCCACAAAGCACATTTGGCCCCGGTCAGGCAGCACGGGACTCCCGAGGAAAAAGAGCCATTTGGGAGCTCCTCGGCTTGAGTTGCTTCTGTCTTTGGTTTCTTGAAAATAAAGCCCTCGCTGCAGTTGAAAAGCCTGGAATCTAAGTAGCGTTGTTTTAATAGAAATTACTGGGGTTCTCTTCTTTCTTTCTATTTTTTGTTTTTCCTTTTTCATACTTTTAAAAAATTTAAATATATATATTTGGAATATCTACTAAGACTTTATATAGAACAACATAAGTTTATTTATATTTTGTGCATGTATATTCCGAAGCCACTCTTTAGGGCTGAGTGTTTGAGATCACTAAATCATGATATAGCCACTTTAAAATATTTCACCATCCTTTACTAACTTGATGCAGTATTAGACCAAGATATGACCTATGGTGCACCTACAGTCAGCAGCTGACAGGAGTGATGTTCTGCAAAGAAAAATACAAAATAGCCATCTAAATTAGTTTAATTATTTAAATTTGTACTATCTTGAATTAGAGAGTACAAATTACTATCTAATTTAAGATGTACACAATTCACAAGCTGTTTTTAAACCAGCCAGTCTATGCACTGCCCCTGATAACATAAATGGGTTAAAAGCATTTCCAAAAATGTGTTTTCAACCTTCCAATCTTCCCCAGGAAGCAGCAATTAAACATCACATCCATTTCCTAACTTAGAAAATAGGAAGCACCTCGTTAACTATTGCATATAATTTTTAAATTACTTCGTAGGGAAGAAAGAAGAGAGCTGAGAAAATGCTGAAGGAAGAAATGCTACACTGCTTTGGATACAAGCCCTGAAAGGAGTACACAGAGCATATCTGAAGACACTACCTGATATCCTGCTGGCTTACAGGCTTGCTACAGACTTTTCTGAAGCCACTTATTCCCAGATCCTCACACAAGTGCTCCCTTTTGCAAATGCCACGACTGCAGATGCAGCTCCCATCACAGTGCTGCCCTTCAGCAGGAGGATAATGTAGTTGCATGTTTACACGTCCTGCCTCACAGAGGGAACATTCAGCTGGATTCACTCAGGGGTCCATCCTCACTCTCTGCAGAGCTGTTTTGCCATCAGAGGAAATCAGGGCCAGAACCATTTGAATATCATAAGTTTAGAATTCAAAGAATACTTTGAGTGTGCAGATGTAGTTCTTTTAATGGTTCTTAGAAAATATTTTAAGGCAACCAACAGAGATCAGGAACTCCATTCACCTTTTCCAAGACTAGATAAAATAAACTTTAGGCTATTTGTGACAGATGTCTCATGTGTCCCCTAACTCTCTCCAGTGACAGGGATAAAGACCTGTCCAGGTAGCCAGTGCAGAAATCACCAATTTTTATAGTCTTGAGGAAAAAGGCCATGGAAGAATCTGCAATAAGGGCAAGGGGAAGCTCTGTCATGGCATTTGGAGACTTGCACTCTCCTTCCAACAGATGGATTCTGAGATCAAGCTCTGTAGCTGTTCCAATAACAGCCTCAACTGAGTAATGGGCTCTATGGCAGGAGTCATCTAACCCTTGCTCTTATCTACGTAGCAATAATTGCAACCCAAATATTAAAGCTCATTCCTGCATCTGCAGTTACTTTCATGTCCAGAGAAAATTAAGCATCTCAGTCTTAATCTAAATCTAGCAGACATTGAAAACAATCAATTACTGTCTGTTCTTTTTTTTTTCTTTTTTTTTTTTAAACTGCTAAGTACTTCATATCATTATTAGGCTCTGTTCATTATTCTCTGTCCTGAACTAAATAAACCAAGCTGTTTCAAATTTTTCCTGCAAGACCACATTCTCGAAACTTTTCTTTCCTTCTGCATTCCCTGGAACCTTTTCAGTTCTTTTACATTTTGTTTAAAATGTTGTACCCTAGACTGGGCACATTGCTTCAGCTGAGACATCATCAGCACAACATTTTTAGGATAGTTATATTTTTTACAATATCCTAATATGTAGAATATTTTTATTCAGGCTCTTTGATCTCTTGATGTTTACTCTTTTTTTCTTGTAAATATTTGGTGCAGCTTAATGAATAATCTAATCTACTTTCAGAACTAAGTCATTTAAATATGTAAATCTACATTTTTTACTCTTTTATCCATTTAGTGCCATAATATTTTGCAATGCAAAACACAGTTTTTCGGATACAGAAGACCGAAGTAAGACAGGATTGGATCTTACTGCCCACGGGCCCAAAAATGAGTTTGGGGCCATGCCAAATCACTGCCTTTCCACAGTGACAACCTAAACTGAGCACAGTTGTACTCAAAGTGTAGATCCTGAGATGAAAGTTAATAAACCTTCAGCCTCCAGAGGGATTTCACCCACAGTGTTTCTAACAGGCTCAGACACAGCAGTGCAGCTCCCATCACAAATCACTTCACACTTCTGATATTTTCAAGCAAAAGAAAAACAAGAATTGACTTGATATTTCCTACTCAGGAATAACCCAGAACATCTTCCTAGTCCTTAAAAAAACAGTCCTAGCACCAAAAACCTTTCAGGTTTTCCTCATTGTATCGTTATTCATATTAAAAAAAAAAAAAAAAAGAAGGAAAAAAGAAAAAGGTGAGGAAGAGTCAATGAAGGGCACAACAACATTTAAAGAAACTCATTCTGAGTCACATTGAAGATGCTTTGGGGACTTTCATGCACACACAAGGCTGTAAATTGATATGGAGTTCTGCCAGAAAGCAAAGTATTAAATATTTCCATTAGTTCCCTCTGCTGTGGGAACAGAGTGAGCCAATCCATGCAAAATCTGATTCTATACTTTCTAACCTGCTGTTTGCCAAAGGAAAAAAAAAACCTAACACACCCCCTCCCCCCAAAAAAAAAAATCCCAGGGAAATTTTTCATTTAAGGTTTATAAGACTGTGTATCACGGTTACCATGGTAAAAGTGTTTGCAATTAACAAATTCCAGTCATTTCTGATGATAAGGTAATAGCAGAAAATGAACAGAGAAAAGTATTGATTCAATTACTTAATAAAGGTAAAATATTTATTTTTCAGTAGAGGAAACAGAATTCTCAACTACTGATAAACAGAGATAAAAGCCACAATTTGTTGTCTATAAAAATTATTGACAAAAAGTGGAACACTGAATATAGGAAATCCCCACAGAACTGCCCTTAATTTATAAAGCTTAGCAATGGACATCTGCCACTGAAATGATTCGTCTGCACAGATTTATTTTTCAGATAAAGGTTCCTGAGAAAGCTTTGTTGTCCTTCCAGCAATCTCATGAGAGTATTATAGTAAGCACAGGATTTTTTTCTAATCTCTGAAAAACACACTCCCCCCTCAAAGTCAACAAAATACCAGGACATGCTACTCTGCAAGGCATTTGCAAAGACAGGGAAAGCACACGTATTGTTGCGTTCCTGTCTTTCATAAAAAGGCTCACTATATTGCTTTGTTTACAGAAAAACTTTCTAAAATTTCATTTTAGAACAAAAATTGAAGACTACAATTCACCCATGTTCTTTACAGAAAATGACCAATAGCATCTATATTGAGACACAAAGTTTAAACTGAAACATAGTTGCTTGCCATATTTGTCTTTCCATTTAGAGCTTGCAAAAAGTCAATCAAAATTCAGCTTCATTATTCTCTAGCAATACAATGTCCAAACAAAATCTG
>QWTY01064454.1:0-12384 GCA_008033365.1 Pseudorectes ferrugineus
TTTTTTTTTTATTATTATTATTCTCTTCTTCTCCCAAGTTTGTAATGTGCAAGTGTATCCATTGCTGGAAATAACCTTAGCTTTAATAGCCTCATTGATGAGGCCATAAGGGGGCACATAACCATTTAAATGAGCTTACCCAGAATGACTCGCTGCCAGAAATGCTTGAAACATCCTGTGCATCTCTGCCTCCCTTTCAATGAGGGTCATTCTTTGCCTGCTGATTACCACAGATCACCTCACACAGTGATGCAAACTCGGTAAAATGATTAAACTTTGCTCTTTTTTATCCACAGTCCTAAAATATTCTTCAGATGCCTTCCTGAGAAATTCTAATGTAGCCATTTTTCAAACAGGGGACTAATACTGGCAGTGGCACCCAGAATATTGCTTTTGTCATTCGTCTGAAAAATAGATGCAGGGCTGGATTTGCCTATGCTTACTATAAGCATAAGGATGTCCACTTCTAAATTCTTCAGGAATTTAAAATTCTTTAGAAATGTCACCTGCATGATCCATCCAGTTGCTCCTGTCTTCATCCCACAAGCTCTCAGGAAGTGCAGGCAAGGGGAATGACTCTCCCATGCTTCCCTTGACTTTCACTCACAGAGAAACAATCATCCAGATCTTTGGGTATCTGCAAAGCTTCTGGGAATGCACATCTGCTGCTAAGATCTGTTGTGAACCTACAGGCTGTCATCTGGCTCAGCTCTCTGAACGAAACAGGCCTTAAGCGTGAATAATTCAGCACTCAAATGCCACCAATCACTTTTGACAAAAACATCTCTGCACTCAGGTCCTCATTCATAAAATCTGATCAAAAAAGGGTGATCCTACATAAAAAGGGTGTTTGGGAGATAAGTCCTGATATGCAATGGTTAAGTGAGACATGGATGCTCCCAAAGAAGAGATTAATTTTACATTCTGGGTTTGAGTTGTGTGCAGCAAATCAGACCTGTGACCACATGGTAAAGATGAGAGGGAGAAATGATTGTTCACTGACCACTCCCCATCCTATGCCTAATGTCATGTTCTTCAGATGAGTGATGTTTTCATCATACCAGAATATATACAAAAGAGAGCTGAAATAAATTATATAAGCAATATAAATTTTTATGTTTTCCAAACATTAAATAGTTTAATTTTTAGACATTATAGTCCTTTTACAGATCTACATCTTTGCATATATAATTTATACTCATTTCACATGAAACACACTCTTGCTTTGTTACTGAATCATGTGATTATTTTTTCTTAACAGATTCAATTTAAGTTGAATATATGTGGAAAAGTGGTAATTCCCACGTGGCAAGTGTTGTTTCCTTTTAAAATACCACCAGACCACACTGAAAGCCAAGCACTGAATGCAAAATTCTTCATTCAGACATGACAGCTCTCTTTGCCTTTTCTTAGGTGCTTTGCCACACCATGCCACACATTTTTGGGGACAGCCTGTTTAAATCCAAATGCCAAAGAATTCCTCTCCTGTTAGGTTCCAATTAGGATTAGCCCTAACTACCCAGCTGGCTGTTCCTCTTTTATGAGGCTCAACTTGCTTTGTAGCCTGACTGCTGAAGGCTCATTGCCTCTCCCTGAGCGTCAGATATAACTCGATGGGATGTGCCTTTAGGGGGTTCTTACACTCCCTGTTGGAGGAGTCAGTAGCTACTGGAGGTTAGATATTCCAATATATTTGTTTTGTCAAGGCTGCTTTAAAAATAAACCAATCCCTCTCTCTGTGTGGAGAGTCTGAGGTGCCTTTCACATTCGTGGCAACTTTCTTTTGATGTCTGCAGGAGGCTCCCTGTGGTTTCAATATCACCGTTCACATTTCATTGGGTTTAATTGCTGAATGCAGGACTCATTGGCCTGGTGCTTCCCTGTCAGTGCTCTGAACTCTCCTCCCTGAGCAGGGACAACAGAACCATTGTGGAGTAGCTGCTCACGATGTCATTGATTGAGAACCAGAGCAAAAGGGGCTTACTTACTCTTTTCATAGATTATCGTGGTCCAGGTGTTACTTAAGATTGGTGTCTTTAGGTTGTTTAAGACTGATGCTGCCCAGCTGTGGTCTGCAGCTTTCTCACTGATCTCTTCTCTCTGGTGATCAGTGACAGGACCTGAAGGAACATCCTAAAGTTGTGTCAGGGGAGATTTAGGTTGGATATTAGGAAAATATCCCCCAGAGGGTTGTCGGGCACTGGAACAGGCTCCCCAGGGCAGTGGTCACAGCACCAAGCCTGGCAGAGCTCAAGAAGTGGAAAGTGTTCAAGGCCAGGCTGGATGGGGCTCTGGGCAACCTGGTCTAGTAGAAGGTGTCCCTGGCCATGCCTGGGGTTGGAACTGGATGATCTCTGAGATCCCTTCAACCCCAAACCATTCTGTGATTCTTTTACTCTAGAATTGGACCTACCATCACCTTCAAGGGAGCACCACCGAGCATCAAGCCAGCACGGACAGGACCACACAGGCTCTGCTCTCAGACTGTCTCATCCATTACAGCTCTCACAAAGAGAACAACCCAAGCCAGGATGAACTGTGAGAAAATCCCTATAAAAGTGAATCCATTACAGCAGAGTTTGGGAGCACAGCAGTCGAGATCCTGCCACCGACGGGAGGTCCCACCAGCTAATGACAGGCTTCAAAGGTGTCTTCACATAAAGAGAAGGTTCTTTTATCTGTCTCCTGCCAGGGAAGCAGGTTAGGAGAAACTTAGAAGCACTTTTTTCTAAAGATGCTCAACAGGAGCCTCGCTGCAGCGATCGAGATGAAAGTGGTATCAGCTTCTCAATGCTGGAAGGTTCAATTTGGTGGCAGTCACTCTGCAGCCTCTCCAAAGCAAGTCAGCGGCCTCATCCCCATTCCTGGGAGGCCTTGATGGTTAAAGGTACCAAAGATTGTGGCTGTGCTGCTGATATTGTCTGGAGAGGTGCCAGGGGATAAATTCTTTGTGCCTCTCCAAGGTTTTAGTGACTTTGAGGGACAGCATGGAGTCTTGTATGACTTTTGGTGAGAACTTAATAACTCATTAATTTCTTGAGCTTTGATAACACTTTCTTCCTCACAGAGGAAATATATGCACTTATATATATATATATACACATATACATGCATAGGCAACTTTACCCGAACTATATAAATTAGCAGTTCAAATTCAGGATGTGAAATGGGGAGGACGTGACTGAGGATGTGAAATAAGATGCACCATTCATACATTGAACAGCGATCTGGAACAAAACTTTTCTCTCAACCTTGAAAGATGTCCTTCCTCCCTGTTTTTCATTTCCCCCTCCTTTCCATGCAGCACTTCTCATAACCCATCACTTCAGCCTCCTCTGTGTCCATGGAAAGGAGACTGGGGTGATTTTGGGTGCTCCCACTGTGCTCAGGGATGGTATTTTGGAGGCTGTGGACTGCAGTAGTTGTGGGGGCTGCAGAAGGGTGGGTGCAGCACAGCCAATCCCTTCGGACATGGTGCTGCAGAAAATGGCATCAGGAGGATTTTCCCTGCTCCTCCCATGGGCTGGGTGAAGGATCCTACCACAGCTCCCCATTAAATCAATACTGCACCTCCACACCACAGCATGGGGTGTTTGTGAGCACAAATGTAAACCCAAGGTAATAAAGACAAAACTAACTTTTGATTCTCCTTGTTCTTTCTTTCCTTCTGGTTTATCCTAGGGGAGTTTATAGAAGTCTTTTAGAATGTAGTACTTAAATTTATTTAGTGTGGCAACTTATAATCTTAACTAACCTCATAGTTCTGCCTCTCATTGCAGCTCTCCTGAAGTCCCAGCTTAGATCTTATCACGCTTTGTCTTCTTTTGAGAGACTGGAGAAGAGGGAAGAGCTGAATAATCTATTCTACAAATGAGTGCACTTTTAAAAAAGCAGATATACGATGAGAGTTAAAGTGTTAAATTTTCATCCTGCTGTCTGCAGACAGAACTGGGAACAAAACCACTGCAGGATCAGTCAAGTTCATGGAATAGAATCACAGAATCATTAAAGCTAATAAGACCTTTAAGATCATCAAATCCAACTGTCAACCCAGCACCACCACCATAATCACCATTAAACAATGTCCTCAAGTGTCATATCCATATGTTTTTGAGCACTTCCAAGGATGGAGACTCCACCACCAAGTTGTTTGGCTGGTGAACTTCCCTATATGTTTTCTACATAGCCATGGCTTTGGGTTTTTTAGATAGGAATTCTTTTTCTCTTCAGTTCTTCTCTGAAGGTCTCATAAATCTGAACTTTTACCCATTAAAAATGAAATGTTATTATATTAAATTTTACAGGTAAGAGAGTTTTATTTTTTCTTATGCCTTCCCTTGTGGCTGGAGAAGTATCTGCCAAGAGAAAATGCTTGTGTCCTTGTATTTGAAGGATGTACAGAAGCAAGAAGGAGACCGAGAGGTTATCGTTGGGCTTGAAATGTTGGGCTTTCCTTCTGAATTTGTGGATTAAAAAAAAAAATCAAGATCTATTAACAACAGCAAAAGAAGGTATTGGGGTTTTGCCTAAAATAATCAAAATAAATAAAATAAGCAGGAGGATAAAAACGATGCTTAAATACTTTCAAAAGCAAAAAAGAGGGAATTCAAAAGTCAAGCAATTTTATTTCCATTTAAAATTTCAAAGTTAAGACATTGAAGAAATTAAAAGTAACTGGAACTGAAGAATTCAGTTTGACTTCAAGTCTTAACTATTTTTGTAGCCTTCTAACAGCTTTTTCTTAATTTAAACTTTGTTTTGGGTTGATTTTTTTTTTCCTTTCTTGTTTTTTAGATCTACTTGGCACTACAAATGCCCAGGATTTTCTTAAATGTTGGAATAAAAATTGATAAAATTAAAAATACTATTAAACAATGGGATCAGTAGGATCCCATACCAGAAGAAAAAATAACTTCTCTAATGAGCTTGAGTAAACTAAGGATTTAAATTTGAAAAAATACTTCTTGTTAGGTTTTATTACCATGATGTGCCTGAGGGAGAGATTCCTACAGGTGCTAAACCCACAATTTCACCCCTTTAAAACCAGATATAAACAGGATTCCCCGCTATAGACTGAAGTTCAAAAACATGATACAACTCTAGTGGACATTTTCTGGGGATCGGTCCTACAAATTGACCTGTGAGTGATCCTCAGTTTTAAATTCCCTCCACCACAACAGTTTTTAGCCATAATCTCTGTCCCTTATTTCTGCACTCACTGCAATAGGTGCACACAGATGTATTTTCTCCCGTGCCTGAGTGCAATTCTGCTGTTTGATGTGTCAGCTCCAAAGTTACTGGGAATCATTTAAAAAAGTCTTTCCTACAGAATTCCTCTTGACACCTCCCAGGCTACTCCAGATGTCCTACCAACTATCTGCACAACATAATTAAAAAAGCTGACAATTTTTCCTCTGCAGAATCCTGCCTTAGAAATTTCTGTACTATTTTCATAACTTGGTCTTCCCTTCCTCAGTGAATTAACTCAAGTTTTGCCATTTATTTCCATGGTCACAGGACCTGACCTAGTGACCAGGCAGGTCTGACATCTGATCCATGCTCCAACACTGGAAAAAATTATGGTGTCCTAAAATTAAGGCATTTCTAGGTCTTCTCCTAAACTTTAGGTCCCAAACTGTTAAACACGTTGGGTTTAATTTCCAGACACCAGTGGGAATTTTTGTTGTTGTTGTTGTTTTGCTTTCGTATTGGTTTGCTAGGTCTGGGGTTTTTTGTTGGTTTCATTTTGTTTTCTTTTTTTTTACATACGAGATATTCTAGGACAGGTAATGGCAATGAAACCATGTTTTTACTGCTCCATGGGTAGCCCTCAGCTGAGACATGAAGGATTTCAGACAGAGGTGAGAAGTTCATCTTGTTCCCACAGATACTCCAAACTCTAATTGTTTCCAAGCAAAACGAGGATCAGCTGATGGCAACGATGGTGGCATTAGGTGTTAGGAGGAAGATTTTCAGAGGTACAAAAGCACAGTCTCCTTCTCCCTGGAAACCAATGAGTTATAACATTTTACACTTGATTTGGACCTTTGAAGGTCCCTTTTTTTCTCATTAAAAAAAATTATCTTCCTGCTGACTCACTCTGTGCAGATACTTTATCCAAATAAGCACTAAAACTCAGAAGAAACCCACATGGCTACACAAGCCCATGTTTAGGCATCTGCCAAAATAACTGGAACTCCAGATGATAAAATTTGAGACCACCAATATCTCTCAAACAGCATTGCGGGAAATGCATCACCTTCAGACTGAAAGGGAAAAAGATTGTGAGATCCCTCCTGAACCCCAACACCTTTTGGGCTGCAATACCCTTCCAGATTTTCATTCCCTCTCTTCCTACCTGAGGTATTTCTGAATGTAAGCAGCTTTGCAGGTAGCACAGCAGCAATAACCAATGATGGAGAGCTACAAAGTTCTGCGAAGAGAGCACTTGCAAAAGCCATAATCCTGGAGAAATAAAAGAGTTCCCCTGTACCACTTAGCAAACTGAGAATTCATGATTTTAGGTGCTTTTTATTTCTCTCTGTGCATAAAGAAGATGCACATCCTGTATTGAGCATTCATTGGTTTGCACTCTTCCCCCAGTTCCTAAAGAGTGTGCTTAAAGTGAGAAAGATATTGCATGAGTGGAGTGCTGGCATTTTTCCCAGCAAGGATCTGAGCACTGGCAGTTTTCCTGAACTAAGAGGGACATTTCTATTTTGTCACTTTCTGTTTTACTTGAAGAAGGATAAAAAAACCAAAAAAGTGCAGCAATAAACAAAATCAAGAAACCAACCCATCCTGCAGTTAATTCTGCTTCCAAGTCCTGCTATTTCACTCCAGCACATGCTACAGTGTCCAAGCCACTCTCTCATTTCCCTGGATGCCTCTGCATCACACACCTGTGTGTTGCATTCCAGGTGGTGCCTGTGGAGAGCAGCTGTTCCCAGGCCTGAATCTGAGCAAGCAGCTTCACTACCAAAAGGTTTTTCACGGGAATCATTCCGTATCTGTGATCAGCATCATTGCCTTCCCCTGTATTTTGTTCCATGTTTCTGTAACATCCAGAGGCAGAGCAATTAGTCTGGTATGCAGCTTCTGTATCAGTGCATCCTGTGAATTTTTACAGGCCAGCTTAATGATGTTTTCTGGTTTGTTCTCAAACAGTTTTCAAATAATTCCTATCATTATAATTGCCCTTTTGGCTGCCACTGAGCCCCGAGCTGGCTTTTTCAGGTGATGACTTTACGATTACTCCCCCAAGCTGGAATAGATAATTTGAGTTCTGACAATAATTACACATAGTTTTCATATTTTTTCCTATGCACCCGTTTTTGTTTTGGTCAACAGTGAATTTTACTCTTTTGTGCAGTCATTGAGCTCATTTGCAGACTCTTTAATTCTAAATAATCTGAATAACTCTCTGTCAGCAGTAATTTTACCAGATCATTACCTCACTTCTTGAAAGAGGTTTATGCACAGCACAGCCAAGGCTCCTGTTCATAATTTCCTCCACCATGAAAATTAATCACCTTGTTTCTGATCTCTTCTATTTCTGATCTTTTTCTCACTGTTAGTTATCAACCCTATCTCTTCCATTGTGATAACTTCTTTAAATGTGTGGAAGCATTTCTTTGGTGCAGGATACGGTGGGAATCAAAGAACCCTGTGCTGGCCACTTGTTCTTTCCTGTGTGTTTTGGGCTCTGATTCTCTGGATCTGACCCTCTGCTCAGTTTTTTAAAAACCCTTTTTTTTTGCTGTGCTTCACTTACCCAGCACTGCTGAAGATTTGTTTGAGACATTATCCTGCTGGATTGTCATTTAAAGTTTGCAACACTGAAATTACACCAGCCAGGCTGAGAGAGACTCACAAAAGGAGAACAGACACAGACAGAATAAGAGCGGAGCGGAGGCTATGACAAAACCTCAGATAACGAATAGCATATGGAATTGCAAACTTGTGCTGATATAAAACCAGATAAACAGGCAGGGATGCGGTTCCAGTAAATCTCCAAGGATATGATCTCCAGTTCTGCAGCCCATTCTGCTTACACTGCACACCCAGCTATCTGAAAAATACATTGTTTTGCTCATCCCAGTCTTGCCCTAAAACATCTGACGGGTTTTATAACATCAAGCTGAGTTTATTTGTCTGCTGGGCAGGAGCTTCTTCGGAAGTCTTGCAAGCTGAGTTATGGGGACTGACTGGGTCAGTGAGATATTCCCTTTGCCTCAGTGCTATCAGGGATAGAATAACAAGAATTTCAATAGGGAACAGTGGCAGTCAATGTAAGACTCATCATTTGAAAGGGAAGTCACTGAGAATTAAGCTCTGCACTCCTTCATTCCTAAAAACATCTGCTTTTGCTTCCAAAATGTTTTAATTTGAGTTTTCATGAGTACAGGGCTGTTATTTTCCTACTGGAGGTACAGTACTATAAATAAAGGGTGCAAAAAACATATATTGTTTTCTTCCTGGTTATTCAAAATCTGGGTGGTTTGTGTGCCTGGCTAAAAAGACACCAATGTATCTTGCTGTTTCCTATGTAAGACATTTTCTCTGATTAAAAATAAAGGTAATCTTCATTTTCAGAGGCAACCATCAACTTCAGAGGAACTGGGCTCAGGCTTTCTGAAGAGGCTTTTACTTCTCGACATATCATGAACAAGTTATTTGTGTAAGGCATGCCTGAAGAAAAATACAAACTTGAATAGGACTTCTGAACTCTATTTGATAACAAACACATGATAATTACCTGCACCTCCAGCTCTCTGCTATTTTAATAAATTTATTAGATCTATGGGACTGTTGTGGAAATGGAAAAGTACATGATGGATTTTCAGAGTTTGTTGTGTTTGCAGTTGTGTTCAGTTGCTATTTGAAAACATAAACATCATACAATTTTTACCTTGGGATCAGCAATACTTGGACAAAGTTGGTATAAAAGTAATTTATACGAAATTATTTGGAAGTCTGTGGTAACTATAATGCCTCAAGATTAATATTTTTGTTACAGGTCTAAATCAACAACTAGAAATCATTTTCATGTGTCATCGGAATCACTGGATCATAGAACAGCCCATGGTAGACGGAACCTCAAAGCATCATCTGGTTCAACCTTTTCTGGGAAAGGGAGACTTGGTGAGACCATCCAGGACTCTGTCCAGCCACAGATTGAAATCTTCCAGGGACAGGGACTCTGTCACATCTCTGGGGAGGTTGTCCAAGTGACTGGTTGTTCTCACTGTAAAAAATTTGTTTCTTGTCTCAAGATGAAACCTTGCCTGGTACAAGTTGTCTCGTCCATGTGCCTCCTTGAGTTGAGAAAGCCTCTGTCCCCTTTGTGGCCACCCTTTCAGTACTAGAGTACCATAAAGAGCCTTCCCTTCTCCAGGAAGAGAAGGTCTAACTCCTCCAGTCTTTCCTTGCTATTTCCCTTATTATTTTTTCCACTTTCATGAGGGTTATAATAAAAGTAAGACTATATTTGATATTGTGCTGCTCCTGTTGGCACCTGTGTCAATCTCCCACCACTGCTGCAGGGTTATGAATGCATAACCCCATCTGTCTTACTCTTTTTTATCCAGACTTCCATCCTGACCCCAAAAAGCTGCCCTTGATTCACTTCGACAATTTCCCACACCGTGTGGATTTCTACCTTGCCTTACACGGCCACTGAACAACAAAACTCTCCTTGCAAATATCTCCAGCCCCCCCATACTAAGTGAGATTAATGTAAAATTAAGAACACTTTGGGGAGGGTTTGTTCATCTTGTATGCTCTGCAGCCCCATCTTTCTGCATGGAATGTTAAACTTAGGTTAATTAAAGCTGAAAAATTGCTTCTACTGCAATTGAGTGTTTGCAGGATCTTTTCTCTCCTTTTCATTTTGGAGTCAGAAAACAAGTTTTACTGAGGCAAAAGCTGGAAAGGGCCCAATCAAGGGTAGTATGGGTGTACTTTGAATTCCTTGGTGAACCAACCAACCTGAACATCATGACATCACCGAGCTCCTAGCCCGCCAAATTGGAATCAATACCACTTAGGACAACATTTCATTAGAATTTTATGCCCCTAATTATAATATATACTGCAGCTCGTGGAGGGCCTGTTCTCTGCTTGTCGATTCAAGTGCCCTTGCCAAGGTAACCTGTAAACTGCATTATATAGGATTTATTACATCATTTCCTTTGTGAATATAAGGTGATTATCACCTTCATTACCAGTCATAGATGTATGCACTATTGTATTTTAAGTGTATTAGTGCCTTCCACGTGGCACAGGGTAATTTACAATTACAATCGCTTCCCCTTAATCGTTACACTACAGTCTATTAGCAAATTGCATTTCCTAAGGCCTGGAAACATTTTGTTTTTAATCATCCTTGAAACACAAGGGTTTTGGTTTCCTGATGGTTTATTGCTGTTTCACTTTTACACCAACTCCTAAATTGTTTTTCCTTGTCTCCTATCACCCTTGAAACAAGTGCGCTGAAGGTATTAGCCAGCAATCCTCACCTTCTTATGCTAGAAAACACAAAAATACCTAGGATGAAACTGAAAAATACCAAAAAATAAATTAAGTTATCCTTTTTCTTACTCTTTCAAATGAACTACTCAATTCTGTGCCAAAATCATCTCTCAACTGCAAAGCATCTCCAAAGCAATTTCTAAACCAGACCTGGATGGGGAGTTGGTACTTCATGGCCTGAGGTGTTTTCTCAGTGTTTTAAAACCCAAGGCTATCAATAAATCATCACTGTCACACTCTATCCAGAACGCCACTATGCTGATGGCTAAAAAAACACCCCCTTCCCAATGGAATAGAGGAATAAAGGATAATATTATACGATCTGTGTGATATTTGTTCTCCTTTAACTTCATCTTCAGTCATCTCCCCATATAAGAAGGTGTCTCAGATATTTTTTATACTTTTATATAAGTAAAATTTACTGTTTACTCTTCAATTTATCAGCCATATTTGACTTATCTGTAGATTTTCTGTCACTCAGGGGACTGGATCATATCACAGAAGTTAAATGAAAACTTTTGTAAGTTCTATATGAAAAAAAAAAAAGAACAGAATGATCTGTCCTCAAATTTGATCACTGGGAAAATTTGCTGGAATCTCTTAATGACCAACAGTTTGACAACTGAATCTGCAAAACATGTTTTTCCTGAGCACATTGATTTCATGTTGATTAGGAAGGAAGGAGACTCTATTTTGAATATAAACCAACACTCTTCCATCCATTCTTCTCAAGGCTTTCTGGCCAACAGCAGCAAGGAACAAAAAAACAAGATTTAATTTGGGGCACCACTGAGTAAATCCCTGGTATAAACCCAGCTGAGTTCTTGAACCAAAGAAACCATCCTTGGGAGCCTTCAGCAGGGTAGAGGATAGATGTTCACTTGTGGGAATGGTTTGGAAAGTGACAGTGAGAGTGGTTTGCGAAGTGACAGCAGAGCTGAACAAGCTCTGAATTTTGTATTGAGATCTGTGTTTCCCCATCAGAAAGGTTCTGGATGAGTGAAGTTGAACAAATGAGCCCTGAGTAGATATTCTGGTTCACTTATCTCCGAGCTGCAGTCTGCACTTAGCTGTGTAGCAGATTTTCTAATCTCTGTTTCCCCAGCATTAGAGTCAGAGAATGATGGGATGCTCAGTCAAGATTGCAGGACAGACTCTTCCTTTCTCTCCCTTTGACATTTAGAGATTTAATCCTTCCTAATCTCTGTGTGTCTCACTGCCCACTACAAGATGGTTTAACCCTTTGCTAGTCACGTTCAGCATTTTTGAAACAGGACTGGAGAGCAGCAAAAAACCACCCCCAAAACAACAGTCTGTTTGAACAGAGATTTCTGAACTCTTTACTGATCTGCACTGAGCACATGAAAGGGAAAGGAGGAAAAATTATATACAAAAGAGAACTTGCATTTGGGACAATGCATTGATTTATTCACAGCTATAAAAACTGAATCTGAGAATCCTTCTTAGCTGGAGATTCCTGATGGATTTATAGAGAGTAGTTCCATCCACTCTCAGATTCCCTTTTGCAAAAAGCAGCAACACAAGCCCTTTGTGGGTTCTGTCACATTTCATTGCACACAGGAACATGGAAGTGCTCAAGGAGAACGCACAGTAAATTGGGAAAAGCAGTGTAAGTGACCTACACTACCTCTAAATAGGATCAAGTGCCCCAGCCCAGGAATGAAATATAGCCCTGCTCATGGCCACGCTGAGCTGACTGGGGATTCTCTAGAGCTCAGCTGAGCAGTACAACCTCATTAGCCACCTTTTGTAAGACAAGATCTCCACCTTGTTGTCACAACAACCCCATTCAGCCCTCCAGGCTGAGGGCAGAGTGGCTGGAAAGCTGCC
>QWTY01064457.1:0-17582 GCA_008033365.1 Pseudorectes ferrugineus
CCTTTGGTCTATGTCAGCTACCATTTCCCCAGACAGCAGCTGAGCCTGGTTTAAGGCAAGTATATTGGTCAGGAATAAATCCCAATAGATTCTTTGGATATAGATAAATTGTGTTACAGAGAAAGGGGTTAGATGTATGGATGTGGTCCATGCTGTGTCATCTGCCCTCAGGTCCAGAAATCAGGCCCTGAACCATTTTCCTGACAGCACAGGTTTAGTCTTTGTGTGCAAAAGATAATATAGCAATATGGAAATCCTGAACTCTGCCCCAAGGAGGATGTGGGAAATCCTAAGAATATCTCTGGAAAAGATGAGGGACCACAAAAACTTGCCAGTCAAAAGAATGAGGGTACCTACAAACAGCTGTTGCTGAGTAAGGACAAAGAGCAGTGCCAGCTGTTAGCAGAGTGTGCCGCTGGGGGCACAGCTGGCTACGGTGAGGACAGCAGAATGGAAGGGTTGAAAGGGTGCTAGGAAGAGCCAAAAGTTAGAGCAACAATTTCATGGCAGTGTCCCTACGGCCTTTCTGATTGCTTTCTGATCTCCTTTTTGGAAAGGTCGCTGGCCCAGAATGACTCACATCCATAGTGTTCCTCCCTTGAAATGGTTGTACTGCATCTAACAAAGAGCCCACCTAGACCCAAAGATAAATACAAAAAGCAAGTGCCAAGACGAGAGCATAATAAGGTAAGGAGCTAGTAAAACTGCATTACCTCCAACCGCTCATAATTTAGGGACTTTTTGAGCTCAGCAGGTTTCTCTTGCTCAAATTTGTCTGTTTCTCCTCTTAAATTTTGGTATATACAGCATCCTATGCCAAGGAACTCCACCATTTAACTGCACCACAAGTGAATACCTGCTGGTTTTATGCCTTCCTTCTAACTCCCACTAAACAATCAAACCTTATGGCCTCCTCAGCATCACTCTAGGCTGGATCAACCTTGTCCATGACTGCCCACAGTCATTGCTTTACCAGACCTGGGAGTCACCATTTCTTCAGCCTTCAGAAAGAAGTTTATCCATACCCTTGGCTTTGCCTAATTTTTTTTCAGTCCTGCTGTTGTATTTGAGTGATTGCAGCACTGTGCACAACTATTCCAGTTTTTGTGAATTTCCAGAGTAGCACACCATGCTCTCTTTTTAAAATTCCCCATTCCATTGCTAATTTCTAACAATTGGCTTATGCTTTTGTGCACTCCTGGTAATGTGAACTGATTGTGTCCACACACTGCAGCCGTTGGAGCAAAGCCTGGCTTAGTACTTGCCCCATGGATTTGGCACACACCGATTCACTGACCTCACATGATCTGCACAAAGTTTGTCTACTGCACTCTTCCCACTGGAAGCTCACAGCTGTGGCTGCCCTGCTACATCCCTGTCAGCAGCTCAGGATATTCTCACAGTCCTTTTCTTTCCTCTCATGCCCTTTCTCACCTCAGCCCAGGGTAGCCTGAGCTACCCTGCCACAAGGGCTAGATCTCCTCCTGCCCCCAAGTGGCCTAACTGTAGGACTGAAATTTTGTTATTCTTTAAGAGGGCATACCTTTCCTGCTTGCCCTAGATAAGAAGAGTATCTGCTTTTCCATTCATCATATTTATTATTTTCTTCACAGTGACAACATGGGTGTAGATGGTGGGCAGAAGGATGCAGTGTGAGGAAACAAAAAGTGTGAAAGGTCCAGTGGGATGACTATAAGTTGAAGAACCAGGTTTTGTGGATAGATCTTGGATGCTTGACTGATTCACCAGATCAGTCCTTGCATTGCCTAAAAAACGAACCATGGTTTATTCAAGAAGACACCTATTTTCTCAGCTCCAGAATGGATCCTGGAGGTGACCCAATACATGGCATAGGCAGCCTGGGGAACAGGGCCGTGGCGTGAAGCAATTAAAAGGTTGCTGCAAAGAGGAACAGAATAGTCTGTTCTCCAGATCCCCTGACAAGAGGAAGAAAAACAGAATGTTTAAATTGCAGGAAGGACAATTAGGTTAGACAGTGGAAAGAACTTTCTGACGGTGAGAAGAGTTAAGCCCTGGAATAGCTCGCCTGGCAACTGGTGCTGTTTTTCTTGCTGACAGGTTGTAAGAACAGGTTAGACAAACATGCCAGGAAAGGTTTAGGTCTACTTGATCTTTTCTTGGGTCAAATAGAGAGATAAGATCACTTCTTCTGTTCTTCCCAGACTCACCTGCTACAATATTATCATTTTTCATCCCAGATTGCTAAAGATAAAAATGGATTCTTTTTCCACGTTTTTCACTACTGCAAAGAGTAGCTTGTTAGATATGTCTAAAAATTCTGACAGACACAAAACCACATTCTGTGCTTGTAAAAGTCAGAAACCCCACAGTTAAATCAAAGGATCTCTGTCCAGTTCTGCCTGTTTTGCTTCGTGTGCAGAAATTAAGTATGATACTTTTCATTTAATAATACAATATTTGCTCATTAAATATATTTACCTCCTTCTTTGGAAGTCTTTGCCTTTTATCTGCTGATTATTTCACAAGCTGAAAAGTAAAATGAGTGTTATGGCAGAAAGTCTCTTTTCAGAAGTTGCAAATAGAAACCACTTCAGAATACCTCTGGTCAGAGTTCGTATTTGTTTGGCTTTGATTACAAAATTACAGATATCTGCTTAAAGTATTATAGCCAAATATTGGCCCAGGAGGGATTATATTCCCAATGTTGAGATTAATGCATTGTACAGCCCCTAGTCATGAAATTTAAAAGCATTCTAAATAGTGGCCACTGGCCGTTTTATGTGACAGCCTAAATAATTAAAAAGGTCTGTTTCAATCCCATATCCATTGAGTAAATTTTTGTAATGTTTTGCTGTCTAGAAATGGTCTCTGCACCAAAATGTAGCACTAAAATGAGAGTTTATCCTGTATCAGCTAGGAATCTGCAATCTGTTTTATGATTCTACAAGGATGTATAAAAGAAACAAGCTATAGCTATCCAGTAGAACTTTTCCCCATTCAGAGATTATTGCTGAACCTTATTCCTTCGGCTTTTGTCCAAACAATCCACACTCAATATTTTCCTCAGTTCTTTGTTGACTGCTTATAACCTATGTGGAAATCCTTAGATTGCTGTTTGGAAATCACCAATATTACATTGCCTGAATTCACAGGCTTCATTTCTGGCTTTAAGAGAAGCCTCATGTTCGAGATTGGTTAAGCATCTCTGTGTCTCTACAGACACCTACTGTGGTGTAGGTAGAGTCATTCCCGGAATTGTTTCTCCTATGTCACCTTCTCCATAAACACCCAGGTCTTTACAGTCAATATGTTTAAGCCATGGGCACGCCCTACATGCCAAGAACTGCTTAGAGATCCTGCTCAGGATATAGTCAAAGGCTTCATAGTTTATGTTCAAGCTTTTCTAGGAAACTCAATCTCACTAGTCAAGTGTAATCCTTTAGGCTTGTCCAAAGCATCTCTAATATCAGCTACCAAAATGTGAAGGGACAACTTGCTTTGAACCTGAGAGGTGATTATGGAATATACACCTGCCTGAACAGGACACTCATCTGAGACACTGTGATAAAATTGTCCTTCTTGGACCCAGGATGTGCAGATTTAATCTGAAATTCTAAACTGTCAGCTGGATGCTTTTTCTGCAGGGAAATCATATGTTAAACATCTGTTTGGGCTCAAAAAGCAGGATCAGGAGAAAGCTGATGGGGCAGAGAGATTGTTATGGGACAGTTACATCTCTAAAATGTTATTTCTAGGTGTCTCTGCCTAAGCCAGCTGCTTATGCACCAAAAACTGATCCTCTTTCTATTCATGGAAGCTCTCTTCTATCAGGTGCTTCAGGCATGTGTCCTTTTGGAGTGCTGTAAAGCACTTCAGGAAACAGTGCTTTTCACAAGAATTTCACAAGAAATGTGAAAATAAAAACTGTCAGTGTTATAAACATCATGAATAAACAAAAATATTTTTTAGGATCTATGAAACACTATTATGAGGGACTGAATTATTCTTGTTGACAAAGGCTTATTTTCTGGGAAAATTTGCTGAGACTACAGAAAACACTAAGTAACTCTCCGCTGACATCCTCTGTCAGCCTTAATGTAATGGCAAAGGGGTTTTTAATCTCTCAGACATATAAAGCACTCCAAGTTTTTTGAAAGAATAACTAGATATTGATACTGTATATTAAATACATGTATTTCTAAAAATATTACAAAATCCTTTACATGGAAATTGCATTAAAAATATGCACACTCAAGATGCAGTACTGTGGTGGTAGGGGAGGTGAGGGTGTGTTCTCTTTTGAAGCAGCAATAACATTTATGAACTTTGTATTTCCCAGTTTTTTTCTCCACACAACGTTTTTTCCAAAGGCAGGAAAGTGGTGTTTTCTAGTTCAGAGAGGATGTGTTGTGACATTGCCAATGTCTTGACTTTTTTTTTTCTTTCCTTCCTCTTTAGGTTCTTTAGAGCTAGATACACAGAAGATAACAGTCCTATGGTTTATCTATAGTCCAGAGACTCAGAAACAATGAGGCAAGGTGAGTGAAACTTCCTGCTGATGACAATGTACCATAAAGAGAAAGAAACAAAAAAAGAAGGGAAGGTAACACAAAAATTACAGTCATATTTGAATCATCTGAGTGATTGCCTTTCATATTTAAAACGTTTCTAAAGATCTCTGTGACTAAAAAAGCAAAGGATATCCTGAAGAAGACCGAGGAATTTCCACTTATTGTAGTTCACATGGATACCAGATTCACACAAGAGGAGCAAGATGTCCAGGCCAGAAGGACACTGTTGGATATCCAGGAAAAGAAAACAAGCCAGAGTGGACATCACCATGTTGCACAACTCAGTGGTGCCACAGAAAAGGTAACAAATAAGACATCAGGTGTGAGTGGGCTAGAGTGCAAAGGAGCAGTTGGGCTCCTGAAACAACAAAGTGCATTTACATCCAACTCCTGGCTTCAAAACTCACCACACATTTTAGGAGATCTTTCAGAAGGATTAGGAAGACACTGAAGAGGAGCATTAATTTGAGCACATAAAAGTAGCATTGCTCTTATACAAAGCAATGTAATAGTAGCACAAGAGATAAAGAGTAAAACTAAAAGTAGTGCATGAGTTAACAGATAAATGCTATAGCTGGCTACACAATGTACTATACGTCTTCAGAAAACCTAAAAATGCATGGAGCTATGTTAAGGGAGACACTTTGCCAGATCAGTATGGAAGACAAAATCTTATGGTGAAACACTTGGCTGAGCTGTAGGATAGCATACGTAACCAGGGCAAAGAACAAATTGTGCTGGACACTTGCAGCAGGTCATTGGGACCGGTAAGGAAAAGAAATCACCAGTTTTTGTACAGCTTCTGAGGACACTACAGAAGTTAGTGCAGTGGGGTTAGCAACTCCACAGGAAGATGTTTTGCCTGTGCTATATATTTTTTCTGTATACCTCACTGAAACACCAAGGAGGAAGAATATGTGACAAACTGACACATTAAAACAGCAATGGCTTATGTAGAGGAAAAAGCACTGTTCCAATAGGAAGATCAGTCAGAAGAGCCACACTGGATGAGGTCTATTCCAATCTGAACAGCAAAATCTGTCTCACAAATGCTCATTTCAATCTTAAATATGATTATTTTAGTCATAGCCACTCTTGATTATTATCAATGGATAGTCCAGTGAAAAGACATTGTGTTATTCAACATCCTCAATCCAGTGCCATGAGCTAATACACCACGATAACATCCTGGTTTTAACACACTAGCTAAAAAGTATCAATCATTATTTGTCTGATATTTTAAGCTGCAGTCACCCAACCACACAGCTGAACATGGCCACCTTTAAATTCAAGTTGTCACTCACACTTTTTGTATTACAGTAGACATTATTGGAATATTGCCCATGTGAACCACTGGGGAAGTTTCTGCACATGGCGGCTGGGTCAGGAACAAAACAACTGGCAAAGTAAGGCAGTGAAGCAGTCCCATTAATGGACAAAGAGGATTAATAAAAGGCTGGATTTACACTTTGTCTATGATAACAACCTATGTTCGTTCCCCTTTTCCTGTGCCTCGGCTGTTTCACCACACACCTTTCCACTGAGCAGCGGAGTAAATAAAAACTGGTCATGCGGGCTGACATTGATAAAATCAAGTTCACAGGCAGATATTTCAAACCCTTTGTTAGCAAGGCCATAAACTACATATGCTGTTTGATTAGGATATGATGAAAAGAATTTATTAGCAGATGTGTATTCAGCTACACTGTTTTACTGGCAGCTTTATGAGATTCTCTCCTAGGCTGACAGGTGCGGCTTGCCAGCTGCCTTGCACAGCAAACAGGGGATGGAGACCATGCCATGTGCAATGATTTAATCAGTTACCATCAACTGCTGGAAAATAAACAAGGTTTTGTGCATTTATTTCAGTCCCATGTATATTAATTGAAACCAAATATTACAAATGACACTGAAAGAGAGTATCGCTGATCAGAGGAGACTTAAATTTAATAGGACACAGCCATGTAATACATAAATATAATAAAGCACAGTCATGTAATACATAAATATTTGGTTAAAAGATAGCAGAATTTTGTTAAACTTGGCAATGGGAAGTCTTTTGAAGTCTCATTTGTCAGTTTCCATTCATGGGACAGTCAAATCTAGTCATTTGGGTCACAGCTGGCAAAAGAAAGATGATCCTCTTGGTTTATTGTTCTGATACAAAATTGTCATTACAAATTGAAAACACAGAGCAAATAAAAGAGGGCAAATGGGGAACTTGTGTGGTTACATATTTTTAACTGTTGCGTCTGGCTGTACTTTGCTTAATAGGGGTTGCAGAATTCAAGATGTCTATATCCTGGGTCTCATTACTATTGTTTAAAATTTCTATACCACTAGTTTACAATTAAAACGTACTTTCTCAATTCAGTTCTCATATCCCATGTTTTCAGTGCTCTAAATATGTGTAACCTGAACTAATATTTTTATTAAGTATCTGACAGCTGGCTTGAAACATTTTTATTTCAAATATTTGCATGTCAAAATACAGATATAGAAGACTTTTTTCCACAGCCAAATGAGAATGTTCATACAATGTAAAGAAAAAGTAATATTGCTAAACTGAAGCAAGGACATTTTACAGAAGATCCTTTAACTTTGTTTTCTGCATGTTTATGACAAAGAATTGTCATGATTACCCTGTAAGCAAGGACAAGTCAAGAAGAGCTGTAAAGCAAATAAAAAACTTGTCAAACTGATTGCATAAATAACTATAGCAGTGGTCTGTTAAAAATTATGAAAATTGAAGCCATGGAAGTATTTTGAAAAAAGTGGGCTTGTCTTTGAAGTGTCAGCACATTCAAATTCTTTCTCTCAGCCTAAGAATATATTCAGATTTTAGTAGCTTTTCTGTCCTGGTTTAGAGTCAAGTTCTTGCACAGAATCAGAGGTGCTAGAGAAGGAACAGCACCAGCAGCAGAAGACTTTATGTCTGTTCTTTTGATTATAATTAATTTCTCTGAAGGAGATTACTTTTGTTCTTCTGTATTTTAATAGTTTGAGAGAGATGAGTTTCTAGTAGTCACAGCCAGGGGATACAAAACTGTGATAACTGCAGGCCACATTGGGCAGAAATATGATATTTTATAATGGATTATGAAGTACTGATTTGCTTTCATTCACTCCTTTTCTCTTCATGTCCCTTGGTGTACTTTCTTGCTGAAGCACAGACCACAGCTCAGCCTTTTCAAGATTTTACAAGGAAAAGTGTAACATCAAGAGCGTGTGCTGTACAACTGATTAGAAAATAGAGTTTAATACACACCCACCCTTGAAATCAGCTTCTGGGGATGCCTCAGAGAATTTGCCTTGAGAAGCTAGTAGGCAGTAACTCAGTCTAAACCTTTCCATGCAAACATCCTCATCCTATTGCTGTTCTGTATTTCCAGTGTAAAGTTTGGCTTAGGGCATGTATGTATGGAAACACTCCTTGCACCCTTCCCATGGAGAGGCTGTCTATCTTCTCCCAAGCAACACAACAGTCTCTCCATCAGCTTGGAGTCTAGGCCTTGTAAGAGTGGGTTCCTCTCAGAGCCTCTGTAGAGAATATATACTAGTAAAATAAATGATATTGTGACCCTGAAGCTAACTTAGCATGATAGGGTTATCTGTCTTTACCTCCAAAATAAGGTGGCCACACTCAGACTCAACATGGGGAATATCTTTATCCCATACATTATCCTCAAACCACACCTGGGAATCATCAGGGAGAGTGCTAGTTATCTTGAGTCAAAATCAGGCAAGGCACCATTTAACATTACAGATAATGGAGTTTTAGTGTCTGTGCCTGTGCCCTGTTTAACTTGCTGGTAAAAATGAAACCTTAGGACACAGCTAAAAAGTCTGCAGTCTGGATCCACAACCACAACAGACTTCAGGATGTTATAAACCCATCATAGGATACATTTATATTGCATGTCAAGCTCAGGTCAGCATTCTGGATCTGAGCTCTAACTTACCGACACTGCAAAAATTTACAGCCCTAAAACAAGGTTGCAATTCCCTCGATGGCAGGGTTTTAAGTCCTTGGGGCTCCTAAGGTCCAAGGTGAGCCAGCATATGATGTCCAGGTCTGTTTTGCAGGCTGAAATGATCAAGGGCAGTTTGAGAAAATGTCTCTAACCATCTCCCAACATCTGGGCACCAGCCAGAGTTTGCAGAAATGCCCTCTCAAGGCACCAAGGAGCATGAGGGAGGCCTGCAGGGCTGTGCTCAGCTGGAAGGAGGACTGTTCACCATAGCCTCCTAATCAGGTCCCACACAGTATCCGCTAGGACATAGATGTAAGCCTGTGTTGCAAGTATTGCAGAGTGAGAATACAATCTTCTGTAAAGTTTTCTGACTGTTCCATTTCTTTGCAACATATCAGGTGTGTCATCCACTGGACTGATTGCCTGACTTTTGAGAGCATACCTATTCCTTAGTGTCTACATGTGCAGATATTAAGAAGTCACAAAACCTACATAACTGACTGTGAAACTACTCTGCTCAAATGTCTGGAGTGCAAAATATCATCTAGTTGTAATAATTGATCGATTTGAGCTAAGCACATTCACTGCGCCTGCACAGTCAGTATTTCCAAGCTATTTCTGGGTCTCAGCACCTGCATAAAAGGGCAACTTATTTCTCCTTTATGCATCTCTGCCTTCTGCTCACCTCGCTGCTTCTACAGACCAGCATACCTCCAGAGAATAGAAATGCAGCAATAATTAGGCCCTTCTTTTGGACCTTAATGATTTTCTAAATAGAATTAGTTTCATTTTTGTTCCCCAAACACACAGAAGCACCAGGCAACATTTCATCTTAGGCACAGAGTCCCACCGAAACATATTCCTAATGTTATTTATATGGTATTTTTATACGGAGAGAAGTTATCTTCTGGAACCCTGCCAAGGATATTGCACAAGTAGGTGAGGGCCTAGAAACAACTGCTAATCTCAGAGATGGCAACATGCCTCCATCTCCAGGGTCTTTGTTTAAATTCCTTGCTACAGATTATATACACCTCTGAATGTACTTTTCTTGGAGAGATGAATTTAACCACCTTGAATCTTGGCTTGCGGTCTAACTTCAGGATTGCTGCAGCACACCCCAGTTACAAATACAAGTTTATTGAAAAGAAGTAATAGGATTCAGTGCTGGAACTAACAGTAAATTTTCAAACCCAGAACTAAAACTGCCTAGTTTTGCAAAGTTGTCAGATTTCACAGTAAAATTATAAAATATTTTTCAGCGTTGACATCTGAAAAAGTAAATGTGGGGTAGCAAAACCTGAACGTGACTTGAGAAAATATTTTCTGAAAGTCATAACAAAAATGTTGCCACTTTTGCAGATAACACTCTTTCATTTTTAAGCACATTCTTTTTGTTACAGGCCAATATTTCTGACCTGTCTCTGTCAATTTCCTCTATATATGTCCAGTCATTACACTCATGGTTTTGGTGTAGGCCAACAGAATACAGACACGTATACAGTCGCAGACCCACCTATAAGATGGCATCAAGCACACTGAATGATGTGTGATGACAAAACACACTCCTCACCCTACACTAAGTCTTTCAAACACTTCTACATGTCATTAAATTCATACTGGTCACAGAAGAATTTTCTGACCATGAAAATTTGGTGGGAACTCAGCTGAGTGGTAACAGATGGAGAGTGACGAGGTTCAGTGTAACTACACATGTAAGAGACGTCCTTGGTGCTCGTCACTTCTTGAAGGGCTGGGGTTTGAGTTTTGACTCTAACCAAGTCACACTGGTAAATGCTGTTCACCTTCTTAACAGAATAGCAAAGTGTGTGTCATGTCCAAAACATTTCTCCTGGAAAGAAAGAGTTTGGCGCTGCAGTGAAGGGCAACCTGGGAATTGCTGATAAAGCAGAGGTGTTTTTCTCCTCCAAACAAAGATGCTAGAGTTAATTTGTTGCGGTTTTGTCTGCACAAGACCTATTATATGGGCTGTAATTTCACGGGATGGAGACTGTGAACTCCCAGGTCACTTGTAAACCGATCACTCCCCAGCCTCTCCTCCTTGTGCTTTTAAGTGTTTTGAGCCTGGTAAATTGAAACCTGAAGAAACACAGAGCTCTGATCTTTGGGACCTCTCGAGCAAACCTGGACTTTTGCTGATTTGCTCTAGGAAGTAACTGCTTACTTACCCCATAATTAACACCACAAAGCTGATCTTTGAAAGATAAAGTATGGGAGGTCAGAGACAGGATCAGGGAGAAGGGTTTCATTAGAACTGCAGCATTTGCAGCCTGATTTACTTCTCATTTGCATCAGATTGATCCTGGAATTGTTTCACTAAAGTCAGAGGTGCTAACAACTATAAAATCTGTCTGGATTAGAAGCAGGTCATTACTATCACATCTAATGGATTTTAATCCATAAACTTAGTAAAAACAGCAACAGAAATTGCTTGTTAGCTACATGATGAACCACACTTTCACTCTTATCTCACAACAGAGGCTGCATTAGCACTTCCTTACAAGTTGCAATTTACACAAGGTTTCAGACACATAAATAAATCTTCCAGTTGATTGACTTCCTTTAGCCAAGCAACTAGGTACAGTAGCGTTCATAACATTGAATAACACCGTTAAACAAGCTTTGCATTAAATAACTTTTTTACCACTTTTTATTTGCATTTTTTCTTCTGGAAATTTAAAGTGCTATCTTGTATTAAAATGAGAAGAAGAAAAAAAAAAGACAGAAAAAAAAGAGAAAAAAAAAAAAAAGAAAAAGGACGAAAAAAAAAAAGAAAAAAAAAGAATAAGGAATGTCCAAGCTCTCAACTGGTGGAAATCAGAATGGCCGCACATGTCTCTCATTTCCTCTTTGGCAGGTTGATTTCAGGTTGACATCCAGTTTATATTAATGACGAATCAGTCCAAAATATGTGATATAATAAGTAAAAGAATCAGTTGCCACTGCTACACTAAGACTTTCATGAACAATAACAAGAACTAAATAGGTATATATAATATATTTAGACATTCCTTTCCAACATCTAGTTTTAGACTCAGATTCCTGCTTTCCACAGAAATGTGGTTGTACCACAGTTTTTTTTGTTGACAACCATTTATATCAGAAATAAAGAATCATTATTTTGAGGTTAGAACAAGACTTATTTATACTACAGGACTGGATCCCACCACATTTTAAATTTACTGGATGAATAGTTTTTGTGTGTCCCTCATTTTGAGCCTTTGTCACACACTGCATCCCACATTCAGTCTTTGGCATGCGATAGTTATGCATCCCAAAGACATTTTCCTCATAAAACTGGATGTTTACTTTTTGTACAGCAATACCACAAGCTAATGTTCTTTCTTTTTAAGAGGGTCAGGGTCTTTGGGTCTATTTTAAAATGAAAAATGAAATAGTGCAGATCAACTAAACTTCAGAACATAAATCAAACCTCAAATAATGGAAAGGGCAGCCTTTAATTTCTTACCCAGAATATGTGAATACTGAAGATGGATAAACAGCCTGTTAATTTGCCCTCTTCTTTTAATCTTTATCTAAAACATAATTCTAATACACAGGAACATAACTGCCAAAAATAAATTCTGGCTTGCAAACAAGAAAGCATCATATTGCCAGTTATGGACACAATAGTCCTTTTTTAGGTCTATGCCAGGAAATATTCTGGGCACTGCAACTCTACCACTTACATGGTTAACCTGTAAGAATGGTCCCTGCCACGGTTTTGTTAAAATCACCTAGCATTTCCCAAACAATTTCCTGGCAGAGTGCAGAAGTTAAAATGGGAGAACAACCACCCAGAACAGGCAGCTTGAAACAGTCCACATATTGGAAATAAAGAAAACTTAATAATATGTAATATCATGACAATGCCAGCTGGCCCCATAGTCAGAGAACAGGCATTTGCACTGTTTGCTCTGTAGTATAAACTTAGCCTGTATGACTAAGACACCTCAGCACAGGAACACTGCACTTCTGGATGCCTCTTCCCAGAAACCCTACCAAGTGAAAGGAAATCTGTGAAAGAAAAGAGTAGCAGAAATATCCAGAAGGGGTTTTCCCCCCACATAAAGCTCCACTTTAAAAACTTAGAAAGATGTGGGTTTTTAAAAGCACTTAGAATTCCAGAATGTTTTGTAGCTGACTGCGGGATAACAGTAACAGTGGGAATACCAAAACCTTGTGCGTAAATTCCTGACTGCAAATAGTAGTTGACCTGTAGTCATCATATGGTTTCTACACGAATATATTTCAGTGCTGCACAATTGTTTGAGGTGTCTTCCAGGAATTCCCAAACCATGTGCAGACCCTCTCTCAAGGGCTCACTCTGGCTGAGCAGTGGATGGGATACAGAAATCCCTGTGAGCTTCATGCACACTGTGTAGGGCAGTGCCATGCAAAGCACCTGGTAAAGACACGATGGCATTTTTCAGAGTGCTGAACCTCGCTTTCAGTTCAGGAACTACTCAGACCTTTGCTTTTCAGGTCTTTCTTGTTCTGTGCTACTTCTTCTCTGTCATATAGAATCATAGAACACATTTAGCTGGAAAAAACTGGGCTCTGTCTGTTGTCCACATTTCCTCTCAGGTAACTGTGTCTCTACCCAGGGAGGGCTGGTCTCCACCCAGCTTCTCTGTTGTTCAACCTCCCCAAGAGAAAATGTACCTGTAGACCAATGCTGAGGACACTTTCCTGGGTCTTTATTCCACTGATGAAGTAAGCTTTGGTTTAGCCAAAGTAAACAGGGATGTTTTAACTAACTCACAAGGTTGTGAGCTGGACCATTAGTAGAAAATGTGGCTCTGGAGTATCCCAGGTAGGAATGAGAAAATAATATTTTGGTTATACATTTTCCATATAAAAGCCAAGATGTATCTCATGCAAGGAAAGCATGTTTAATATGTAAATAGCACTTTTTCTTCCCCATGTAACCCTTCCTCTAGATGTTCAGTAGGTAATCTACTAGAACAAAATTGATGTGCAAATGACCTACATTCACCTACCAGAAGCTGCTGGTCTCAGAACCA
This sequence comes from Pseudorectes ferrugineus, assembly GCA_008033365.1. NCBI lineage: Eukaryota > Metazoa > Chordata > Aves > Passeriformes > Pseudorectes > Pseudorectes ferrugineus. The sequence goes on from QWTY01064457.1 coordinate 13,576, forward strand.
ATTACATCTTCAGCAGTATGGCTGCTGCCAGTACAGCTCCTAACATGCAACAAGCAAGGAAGACCCATACTCTGCCATAATTCCCATAGTCAGACCACTGTCATTCATCACGGGCTTCTGAACATTTTACTGAGCAAGTGGCATGAAGCCACAATCAGTAAGGAAGGAATGTAAAAGAATTCAAGTAGAGAACCTTAAAAAGAAAACTCCACAAGTGCCATAAGGTTTTCTTCAATTCGTAGGGTTTTGTTGTGGGGTTTTGTTGGTGTTTTGTTTTGAGGGAGGCTGTTTGTTTGGGGGTTTTTTTTGCCTTAAACAGAATAAATTGATAGGAAAAAAAATCTTGGGGAATGGTACTATTTTTAAAATAAGAACAACAGGGAACCTGTCAGATCTTGGAATCTTTGTTGCCCCTCATTTTAAGAACAAAATGTGAGCAATATACTGTTGAGGACAGCTAAAGAAGGGGATTGAGTGGGAATGTTACTTGATTCAAACCTTTCCGTTAACAAAACTCTCCACTGTCAAGAATCTGTCAAGGGAGTTCCTGTATTCAAATGGACAGCAAATTAAACATATCACTAACCTCAGGGAACCTAGGAATACCAAAACAAGGGATATTTTTAGCCTATTTGGCTACTTGGGGGTGCTAAGTGTCTGTTTTCATTAAAATCTTAAAACTGTTTCTACCAAATGTCAAAATTGTAAAGCTGTTGACGGATGCAGCTGAGATAACCCAGGCAACAGTATTCCAATGGTTTAGGTGACAGTGGTCTCACCATGACAGTGCTAGAGAGCTAATTTAGCTTTCAGGGAAATTAGGAATCCTTTCAAGTTGGATTAGGATACCTTCAGAATTCAAGACGTTGTCTTGAGCTTCAAGCTATGTACAGTGGATGAAGAAATCCACTGGCCTGGTCTGGAAGCTCTGCTTTTGTCTTCATTTCATGAACTTCCTCTTTTCTTCATGAGTTTCAGGGCTGTGGAAAAACCCAGGCCAGGATTTCTAGCTGAGTAAAAGCTCATGCTATGTAAATTAGAAAAAGAAAAACAAAATTAAAAAAAAAGTTACACAGTCAAAACCAGCAGTGCAAAAACACATCCACCATGGGCAGGAAGCCAACAGCAATGTTAGAAAATACAGAACAGAATATGTACAAAACCAGCTCTGTCGTTTTGGAAATGCATATCAGAACATGCAGAATATATACATCTGTGTTACAAAAAATAAGGTCAGATGTGCATGTGCATGTTCCTGCATGGAAAGAGGAATTTAATTCCTTCCCTGAGTAAAGAACTTTACTCTTCTACTTCCAATATTATGACTTTTTCATTGCTTGCATAGGAATAGTACGGTAAAATATACTCTGGGCTCAATTCATTCCTACCTCTGTCTCTCTGGTAACTTCTCTGAGTTGATGAGGAAGAACCTTTCACAAGTCAATGTGCTATTTTAAGCTCCTTTAGCTTTTGGCGCATCAAACAGCAACAGCGATATAATAGACCAGAGGAGCTGTTACTGCTTCTGGCCCAACCATTCTCAAAGCTCAAAGGAGAACTGAAGGTGTCTGGACCGTGAGGAGAAGACAGTAAGCTGGAAAGTCTATTTAGGTTAGTTATAGGAATATATTTGAGAAAGGATTTCTTAGGAACGGGGCATTTACATGGGATTGAGAGGATGGGTGCAGGAGGAACATGTGTGCTTGTCCTTCTGCTCGACTAACCCGAATGTCTGGCAGAGCTGAGTGTGCACAGCCCACGGCAGCCAGAGCTGGCACGTTCTCAGGCTTGTCCAGAACATGAACCTAAAAAGTTTCAGATTCAGTTTGGAGTCTCAAAATGTGTGAGGAGGCTCAAAAACACCACATCTAGACTGCACTTACATAAGACTATTAAATTAATTAGTCTTGCAGCACAGTACAAAGTGTAATTCAATCCTGGTGATAGATTGGGAGATTAATCACAATTTACAGCCTTGTGAAGGCAGATACACACACACACACACAAAAAAAAAGTATGTAAAAGGAAAGAAATGAAAAGAAAAATATTCAAGCACTCAGAGACTTTAGCTTCCAGTAATAATTAAATGTATTGATGACATTTTTGAAAGATAAACTATTTCTCCCTTTTTCTCAATTTTTCAGTTGATCATAAAACTGGGTTTTGACTGCTTTCAGCTTCTGAAAAAAAAGAAGGAAAAAACAAAAGCAGACAACTGGGGCTTTTCTTTTTGAAAAGAAACCTTGATACTTAGAAACATTTCTTTTTTTCCCGTTTTTTTTTTTTTTAACAATTAAAAAATGTCAACAAAATTGACTTGTCCTTGAAAAAAAACTTCAGCTGAAAATTTGACAACCTCCAGTGCTAGCCCTAGGCTAATATGGTCTTCTACATTAGACATGAACATTCTTACGCTGGTTTTTGAGTTTGGGGTTTGTTTGGTTTGGTTTGGTTTTCTTTTTTTTTAGTTTTTGATCATAAAAAAATAGCTTGAATTTCAAGAAAGTAAAACTCCATTATAGTCTTGAGAATCCACAAAAACCTTTGTAGAGCATGAGAAATGAAAAGTACCATTTTGGGCTCTAAGCCTTTCACATACTCTTCAACAGTCAACACAAAGTCATTTTAGTGGCAGAACTCCAATATTGTATAACCTGTATAGGTTATTTGAAAATCATGTGCATGACTAAAAAGTGGCTCTGTGTGCTATTACTTCTTACGGAAAAGATGTGAGATCAGCACATTCCTTGAAATGCTCTTCATTTGTAGAGGATATCTATAATTTAAATTTTTTTTGCTGTTTTGCAATGATGTGCTATTTCTCCATTTTGGTTGAAAATCACATCAATAATAAGAACAGCGGATTTGAATTCCCACAGTTGTTTACTGCAGTGACAGAAATCCCCTGAACACAATTATCTCGGATGAAGATTTTCATGTCCCTCACTCTGAGCCTTCCTAAACACAATGTGTTTTGCCCTCAGTTGACTGAGAGGGCCTGAGTTTCAGAGAATAGGGCTTCAACGCTTCCTGAAAGTGTGACAGCTTCAAACTATGTCCAATGAGACCCTAGAACCACCAGTCATTTTGGAAAAATGTTGTTGCTGTTTCTCTGATCCATTGTCTTTTTCAGAGTGGCACAACTGTGTTTGCTGTGCACAATTCCCAACAAACTGATTGATGTGGAAGGCAAGCCAGGAAAATCTCTGCTCCACCCCACTTTGCGTGTTCCACGGTCAAAAATGTTCAATAACTGCCCAGATGGGGAATATATTTTTTCCTTTCTGTTCCTGTACGTACTCCTTCTGCAAATTGCATTATTATTGGGTCACTTGCAGGCTGTTGACTTCATTCTACAGCTTGTAACCCTTTGCATAGTCTCCCACCTACCACATTGCTCTGGAAATGCCACCAGTGAGCTCCTGCCATGAAATGTTCCTGTAAATGGGAACAAAGGGAGCATATGGATCCTTTGATTAATCCTTGCTACACACACACACACATTTTTTTACCACCCGAATGAAACCTACGAGCGGTCAGAACGTTTTGTGTGCAGCCCTGGGCTGTAATGACATTTGTGTTATGTTCTGCTCTTGTTGGGGTGTTGTATAACCATCATCACTCGAGCCTACGTCTTCATTCCTTCTTAGGTTACATGACCAACACTGAGATTAGGAACAGGTTTTAAAAAATGTCCACATACTGGTAATTTATCACACACACATTACACAAATAAATAAATAATACACACATATATATCAACTTAATTGCTGCACATGTAAGTACCTGATTTCACATAATGAATACTTCAAGGAAGCCTATACCCCAATAGATATTAATTACTCTGTCTGAACGAGAGGCCCCACTTTTCTCCTAAACATGCTACATTCAGTGGACTATTGGATTTATGCTGCTGCTTGTCACTGTGCTGCCTAAACACTTTATTTGCTAAAACAAAAGCAAAAATGAAATCCCCAAAGGAGAGAATTTTTTTTTTTTTTTTTTTT
>QWTY01064461.1:0-14909 GCA_008033365.1 Pseudorectes ferrugineus
CAACCCCAGTGCCACGGACCTGCACGTCTTCTGCTACACCAAATTGCTCAAAGCCCCATCCAGCCTGGATAGTCTTAGTCTCATTTGTTTCTTTACCCTCATTCTTTTCACTTGTTGCTCCGTTTTTCCTCTCCTTTAGGTTAGTCTTCTTCAGGTCTTGCTTTGAGAAGTATCTACTGTTCCTTGTCCTCGTCCTCACGCTCTCCATTCCCCAAGCAACACTGCCCCAGCCTCCCAGTGTATCTTGAGCAGCAGTCCCTCAGGACTGCCCACCATGCTTTCACCCACAGGAGGAAGTTCCTATGTCGAACTCATTCGTTAAGTACCGGAATGTACTTGCTGATGAACAAAACATACCCGAGGCAAGCTGTGTTTCACTGACCTGTCTAAAATAAGTTTTCCATAAAGAGCAAAGACATTTCTAAAGGAGTCCCATGTTCCCTATATCTCACTGATAACAGTATCCTGGTTTTCTGGACAGAGATCCCTGCAGTGCACCAGGCAGGATGTGCTGTGGCCAGCCTGGAGCTATGAAGCTGCTCTCCTGCTTGCAGCTGTCCAGCTGGCAGGAGGGTCAGCCTCAGCTTCTCTCCTTGGGGACCCTATTTTCAATCAGTTGCAAGGCTTGAGGAAAGAAAACATTAATAGAAATCTGTCCACAGATATATTTTAAAACTTTATTTCTTAAAAGTGGTACGTTTTCCCTCTTAAATCTCACACATATAAAAGTAAAATTGCTTACTAAAAAAAAATGCACTTTGGTTCTTTTTTGCTATGTGAGAGTGAATAAGTCTTGGGACTTACTACCTATATCATTCTAGAAGAAATTAAAGATTTTAATTTTCTTCCTATAAAGGATGGTTGATTTTCTACATCATAGGAATAGTGTTAATACACAGTTTGCAGTGTGGGTGCCACTGTACCAGACATTTTGAAGAGCCCCTTTTCATAACCACTGCCCATCTGATAGGTGAAAAATGAAATGAAGGAAATTCTCTCTCCCCCAAACAGTCTGTGTAGCCTCCTGACTTGGTATCTGAAAATTTCTCATTTGTCATGTGTAGTTTTATAGAGGTGACTGTAAGGAGTGGGAAGGGACTCAAACAGGCCTGTATAGATTAAACCTGGTAAGCAAGACTGGACTTTGCCTAGTCAGGACTTACTGTTTTCTGTATTATCTGTTTAGCAGAGGCCACGCAACCTCCTCACCAAGCAATTTCCCTCCAGCATGGTAATTTATGTTAACTGTAACATACTTTATAACACTGCATTCTGAAAGGAAAACAATGTCTCTGTGTAAACAGTATGAACAGCCACACTTGCTTTAAAGCTTGTACCTAATTTGTGGTGTGAACTTCACCTCTGTGAACTTCATCTCTGGCCACTGAATCTTGAAAGTCCTTTCTTTCATGAGCTGTCTATCAAATCTTCATCACAGCATTTGTGACTCTTAACCTTGCTGCAAATAAGCAAACACAGAGCTCATCATTTTATCCCTCTGGCCTCTACTTGTTTGTTTGACCCCTCTTTTTTCACCCTTAGCAGCTTCTTCCAGAGCTTATGACTTTTGTGTCATCAGTATTAATTTAGCTCATAAACTCCAATCAGGAACTTTTTTTACCTGTTGCCATGTATTAACACTGATGTCTAAAGTCAAATTTTCACTATTAGAATAAGTTTTGTTGCATAACCCAACAATAATTCTAATACTAGTGTTCTGTTAGTAGCCTAAATAAATAATCTGAGTTGTTTTTCCAAGTTTGCCACAACAGTTTAGGGTTTTTTTTTTTTTAGCAGTAGTCTTATATGATTCTTAGTCCTGAAGTACAGGTCTTTTCTAAGAACTTTCATAATGCTAAATTAAATATGTATATGAACTTTACCTCCAAACCTGAAGTCAGTGAGGTCAAGGAAGACATTTATTTACATAATACCCAGGAAGTAAAAGAAGCAGTGCTTTTCTATAGTTATGCCTCTGTATGACTTGGTCCTTTTCAACACTGATGAATCATATTTGCTCAAGCTTCATACTGGAACTACTGATGATGGCAAATTTTTTAGTCTTTCCACTGAAGCCTTTTAGAGGTCAAAGTACATCATCATCTGAGGGTGAGGGAAGCGTGTTCTTAACCATGTATTTTGTAAAATGGTAAAATTGTATGAAGTTCCTATAAACTGTAATTTGTGCTTGCATTAGGAAAGTAAGGTTAAAATTACTCACTAGAGATCTTTTTTTACTAAAACTGACAAGAATTATTTTAGATATGGCATTACTTTCAACAATGTTAACAGCAGAATATACTCCAGCATTTTTTCTCACCTAGTTACCGGATACAGATCCTATAAATCATTTACCAGCTGTTGATAGCATAGGTGAGTTGTCTTTTTGATAGGAAAGTTTACTCAAATGTTTTTAATATCAGAGAATTACTGGGAAGCCACTAACTTCAGATGCTGAGCATGTGCCTACATCTAGGTCTATAAAGGTTTTTGAGAGTTTTGTTCCTCCAGTCCTGTTCGTGTAGTGTTCTTACTCAAATTTTGAATGATAGAAGGAAAAGTACAAATCATTTATGCCTTCTCAGGGCTCCTTTGTGACAGGCTGTCTATGCTGAAGCCACTTCTGTGGAGACAGTATAATGTAGACCTGACTGAACCACCTATAAACCGATCAGTGTGGCACGTGAGTAGCACAGCAGTGTAGGACTGCACTAGGCAGAAAACACATTAAATGTTCCATTACTTGGATCATTTTTCAAGTGCATGCTCCAACACAGGTCAAATCTTGCAGTTCCTCTTGACCAGGCTAGCATAGACGGTTGAAGCAGTATTCCCAGTGAAGATGTCCTCTTTGATTTTTGAGCTGAGCGATTCCAACTCTAAAACTGTTGTGTCTCAAGTCCTCTGGTACTGAACACAGGGCCAATGTCATAATCGGGCACCACAGTATGGTGTAAGGAGCCATAAAAAAGCTTGGGCAGACTGATGTATCCACACAGTGCAGTGAAGCAGCTGTGGGAGCAATGTAACTCCTCTGGAGTGGCACTGACAGGAACCAAAGCAAGCCTGTCTCTTGAACATGAAGCCTCTTGGACCTCAAGCACAGAAGTTGTCTGACCCATAAGCACAGCTTCCTTTTCTGGAGACTACTTCTAGGATACACATGCCCTACTCCATCATCCACTTGTACACCCTAGGAGAGCTTTTGTACAAAATTCCAATCCCCTCAGTCCATGCCTTGCAGGTATAAAATTCACAAACATAAATTTCCTTCAGATCCTTGTCAAGTATAATAGAAAAATATCTTGACGGACATTTCCCATTTCCCATAGTAAAGGAAATTGGATACAATATGAAACTCTTATCTACCTTCTGCAAAACTTCATTATAAATACTTTTTGTCATGTTGCCCTAATAGTCTTAAATAGTCTTAGCATTCACTCCTTGAAATGTTTTTCAGCCTTCCAGTTGTGTAGCATTCTTTTTAAGAGGGGATGACCAGGTGAGGTTTCACCCCCAGTTTAAGGAGAGCTGTGTCTCTCTGGCTCTATTTGCCCTGTCCCTTGTCCATCTGACTGCTCTGCCAATCCCTTTGCATCACTGGTCTGTCATCACAGACTGTCATCATGGTGTCCTTGAAGTACAAGCAGCAGCCAGCTCCCTTTCCTGCAATGATTTACAAAGCTGCAGGCAGGAGTCTGGCTGTGGAAGCTGCATGGGATAGGGACCAGGGCAGTCTCCTGCCCTGCAGGACAGAGATAGCTGGGTTTCAGCTTGAACATTAGGGAGGGAAAACTCTTGTTTCCCAAAACTAGCTCAGGCAGTGGTTTCTGGAGGAAGGGGGGCTGTGGCAGCATCAGGGAGCAAAGTATGCCCTATGAAGCGCTTGAATGATTATTCTTGTGTATCTCGCCCTTGCAGAACCCATGAGGCAGGTGTGAGTAGTGTAAACTTTGCCTAGCAGTCAGTACTGAAATTCATTTCTCAGCATTCACTTGTCCATTCACTTACCGATACCATCCCAAATTTTCTCCCATCTCTTTTTCATGACTTTCACATGACTTGGAAAATGCTGCTATCCTTGTTTTCTCCTCTCCGCTTACACAGTGATACTAAGCACTGGAACAGACTGCCCAGGGAAATCGTGGAGTCACCATCCCTGAAGGCATTTAAAAGGTGTGTAGATGTGGCACCTGGGGACATGGTTTAGTGGTGGGCTTGGCGGTGCTGGGTTAAGAGTTGCACCGGCTGATCTTAAAGGTCCTTTCCAACCTAAATGATTCTATGATTCATGACAGGCCTCTACTGCAAAATGGCCACATACAATGGAGTCAGAAATGGGGCCAGGCTACAAAAGAGGGCCTTGGAAATATTGCCCAGACATGCAGAGGTGGGGTTAAGAAAGCCAAAGCTCAGCTTGAACTGGCAAGGACATAAAGGGCAAGACAAAGAGCTTCAGCCTCTGCATGAGTAAAAAAAAGCCAAGCAAGGAGGTGTGGGCTCACTGCTAAGCAGGGTTCTTGATTTCATGACTGCAAACAGAAAATTACAAATTGCTTCTATATCCTGAATTATAAAAACAAATCTTAACCCATTAAATCTCGATAATATACATAGATGAAGAAGTCCTTTAGGACTGGATAACTGTATGTTCACTTGCTGGCATATGTCACACGTGTTTTTAGCACATGACTCTTACCTGACTGGAACTTAAATTCTTAAGGTCACACAGCTTATAGTACTAACATTTGGTTAATCCTGTTTTATTATCAAGGATAGGCAAAGTGATAGGTGTTTTTTAAAGACAACACTAGAAATGAAAAAATATATTTTCAAATTAAGAATTGCATGTCTTTGTTACTACAGAAAAAACACTTGAAAACTTTAAAAAAATGTATGAGTAGGAGGCTAAAAGAAAAGAGTCCAAATTATTACTCAATTCTTGAAAGATAAGCTCATCACCTGGATTTTGAGGATCAAATGAATATTTTTGATTAATAGTTTGAATTGTCTGATACAAAGCTGGATTATATCAATGGACAAGCTCTCATTAGTTGTTGCGACATCTGCTGCAAAAGGAAAATTACAAAGTAAAAGTATCTTTGCTAAGGCGCCATTAAAAACTGTTCTGTTGAAATGTTTTCTGATTCCCTTTTGGTATTGAGCAACATGTCATGTTTGTGGTTATGACTTCAACATAATGAAGTATAAAATATCTGCATGTACTGCAACAAAAAGCGTAATTTCTTTCCTCATAATGAAGTAGAACTGACAATTATTGTGAGATGCGTGGAAGCTTTAGTTCCTTTTAAATACAAAATAACTGTTTCAGGGCACTGTGTCCCAAGGCAAGGTCAGACATGAATTCAACAGTATTACAGGGAGTGGAAGATAGACCACTGGACCCCCAGTTCTGCATCATAAATACAGTAATCCCTTCTGGGTTGCTTAAAAAAAAAATAGGAGAGTGCTTTGACATTTATGAAGTTGATGTTAGAAGAGTTGATGATCTAAAAAAAGTTATCAGTGATTTATTGCCACAGTTCTGTGAAGAGATGAATTTGTAATGTGTCGGTTAATGAGAAAGATAGACTTAACCATCCTCCCATCTCCAGCCAGTGTTGCAGGAGGTTAACATCCCCCATCCTTTGATGGTTTACGGCAGCAGTTCTTGCAGAATTGGGTGACTAACAGTATGGAGCAGATCCAGACTCAATGGACATGATGCGTATTTCCTTCAGTCTCTGCAGCTCTTTGCCAGCACACTTCAATTACGATTTGCATCATCGTTGCAAGTCCTGCCTTTCATGTTTCCTGAATAAAAAGAGTCATTGTTTGACACGTGTACAAAGGGCTGGAAACAAGGCCCCTAATATTATTTTTGATACTGTTCTGTTGAGAATGAGAGTAGCCTTGTTTATCCAGTAAGATTTTTAATTTGCAAAACAAGACTGGAACCTTTCTTCTGACTCACCTGTTTTGTACCGTGTATCTCCCATCTTAAGTGTTTCCTTTGCATTCCCTTTATAAATACCATCTGTTCTAAATAAAAAAAAAGTCAGGATGCTGTGTTTATATTCAAGTTCTTTAGTGCGTGTAGATACTACCATATGGTTTTATTTAATTTCTAAAAGGAAATTCCTTCAAGGTCCACCTGTGCAACAGCTGAATAGGAAACCTGCAGAGCTAATACAGTTCCCAAATAAGTTACTTCCTGCCCAGATTTCCACATAGAAGTCTTCCAAACCTGCAGAGAGGGTGTGCTTTTGACCAGTTGCTGATTTCTCACTGTCTCCCAGCTTATCCACTTAAAAAAACCAAAAACAAACAAGCCAAAAGCAAACTCCAAAACATAAATGATGTCATAAGTATTGGTAGATGTACATGAGGGAGGAAGTTCTTCAGACTGGGACCTTCCTTTCATGGCATCATTGGCTAGGACAGCAGGATTGTACCTGACGTCGGAACTCCTGGGACTTACTCCTATACAAATGCAGAAGTGGGTGAAGAAAAACATTATCAAACGTGTAGTTTAAATATTCCCTGAACAGTTTCTTCTGCAGATGCAGAAGAGAACTTATAAAGGGTCAGAACCAATTTATAGTACTCTCAGTGCAGGAAAAGATTTTAAGCTAACTTTGTGTTTGCCCAGGTTCAGAGGCCTGGGAGCCAGATGAGCTCTTGGTGTGACTCCATATAGCCACAGGGCTAGAACTGGGTGGGAATGTTTTACCTATACCACACTAATTTGTGTGTTAAAAACTGTTTCAAATCCACCAAGATGATGAAGGAAGTTGTCTCAAGATATCTAATGAGTCTGGGTGATCCTCTAGGGTAACTCCTTGTTCCAGTGTCTTCATTTATACTGGAATATGTTACCCCCCGCAGGGTGACTGTTCTTGGAAAGAGTAGAATTGGGCAAGATATTTCCATTTCTCCCTTTGAAGCTTTTCTGTGTTAATCATTGACTATTTTGGCAAGCCCAGCCATGAGGACTGTAACTTGGGGCAGTGAAAACTAAGGTTCAGGTCCTTGCTCCACAGAACATGATGAAAACCATGAGAAGTGGGCCATTCCAACAGCAGAGACTGGGAAATCTGCTCAGCGTTCACCTATGGTCTGGTGTCGGTGTTGTGGAGCTGAATCAGACCAAGGAGTAATTTAAACCTTAGCCTGGCTTATTGGCTATTTTAATGTATATAATTTGGATCAGAAGTCTCCCCAAAAGAAATTTCCATTGATATTAACACATTCCCACAACCTTTTCTTATTCATTGGTATCTTCTGTCAGTTTGGTCGGAGAATTCCCCATCATCTTTACTGGATGTTGACTATGGTGTGGTATAAAAACAGCCAAAGACTCACAGGACCAGCTGAAATTAAGAAGAGTTTGAGAGAAAGAGAGTCCTGGTCCTGCTAGTCCTGGACCTGCTGACAGGGAGAACTAGCAGAGGATCACACTGGTAGCTTTCCATCTCTTACAGTATCACTTTCCTGTAAGGTGAACCCAGCAGAAGGAAACACAGGAAATAGCATAGTATAAACTTAAGAGAAGGATATGATGGCATGGAGATCAGAAAATGATAGTATGATAACAACTTGGTTTATGTGAAAAGTAATTGTAGGAAGGCTATGTTCAGGGTAATTTCACTTATGCCAAAAGATAATAAAATGTCTAGAAAGTCACTGCCAAAGAGAACTGAGAAATAGAAAGGTTTTCCAGAGGGAGGAGTCAGAGATAGTTTAATTGTTAATCTATTAATAAATAACTTTATGCAAGACAATGCATATCAGTGATGTTTATTTACCTTATCAGAATAATAATATTTTGTGTGGCTCAGTATAGTTTTACATTATTAATAACACATTAAAAGAAGAGATACCTTCCTAGACATTGCTAATCTGTATTTTGACCTGCTGCTGCCTTCAAATCTTCTTTGAAAAACAGACTCTGAATTTACATAAGAAAATCTTTCCTGTTTTATAAAAGGGTTTGCTACTTGTTGTTTTTTTAAAATAATATTCTGGTTTTTGAGTGAACTTTCTGTTTACTCAATTACCAAACTTACATGTGCAGCATTTCTGTAAATCTCTATTATTATAAATCTCTCACGATACATCATTTTGGATTATTATTTATTTATCTAACTTGTGAATATTTGAAAATTTAACTTATCTTTTAAAAAAACTTATCTTTTTAGAAAACTTTTGTTATGACAGCTTAAATTTTGGGAGATGGGTTCAGTGAACTCTTCTGGTTCCCTGGTGATTAACATTTATGATTTTTCCTTTTATTTTTTTGTTCATCTGTTTGCTATTTACAAAAAACAATTTTTTGGGTTTTTGTGAATGGCGAAGTATTGGTGGGTGGTGAATGTACTCTCCCTCAAATGGTATCACAATCCAGACACTTTTCCAAGTATTAGAAACTATACCCATTTTACAGGTCTTACTGGAATATTGAGTCTGTCACTTTATAATCCCATTAATTAGATAATTTTAACAGGGCAGGCTGAATACTTAATCCCAATAGAATTGTTCTCTGACTAAGGCATGAGTCCAGGATGTCTGGGTTACATGTCCCTCTTTGCCAAATTACTCAACTTCTTTGTGTGTCTCTGTTTCCTTAAAGTGGAAATAGCATGTGGAGTGTTTAAGCACATTTAATATTAGAAAGGGCCTTGAGATCCTTGCATAAAAGGTGCCATAGAAAATTATAAACGTTAGACTCCGTAGGTTCTTATCCATGAGGACTTTATTTCCAAAATTGATATAAAGTTCCAGTTAACTGTGCATATGAATGGGTTTCAGTGGGTTCTACAAACTGAAAATAAAAATTCTAAATCTCCTTGAATACATCGGCTCTAGCCAAGCTTATGCCAAACTTGGTTTTGAATTAAAAGGGTTTCGAATTAAAATTATTTTGAATTATAGGGATTTTTTTTCCAGAGATATGGCTAGAAATGTAGAGATAAGTGAACTGATGTTAGACACCGGGAAGCCCATGTAAATTAGCCCAGACAAAGAGCCCCAGGGATGAGCTCACAGTTTCCCACAGCTCAGAGTGCATTCTTGCAGTGTGCACAGGCAGGTATTTGGTGAGCTGCTCACAGAGATGATCTCGCTGGGTCACCATTGGCATTTAATTCCTGTTGTTGCCAGTGGCACTCGTGGAAATGAGGATAAGTGCTGGCTCTTTCAGTTCCTGTCTTCAAGCCATTGTGTTACACTTAATTTAAAATCCTAGTTGATTTTAGGGAGGATTTGTATCAAAGCTGTTCTGAAAAATGCTGAGATATATATATCATACTACTGAAAGTCAGCTTATTTTTACAAGCAGTACTCCAGTATGTTAATTGTAAACCAATAAAATATTGCCATTAAGCTTTAATTTAAATTTGGACAAGTCTTTAGGAAATATAAGAGGTATGAGAACAACAACAAACAACTGTAACACCAAGGATAATGGAGACTGCAAAGTGTTGATGACTTCAACTGCTGCCCTAGAGAACAAGCTCAGATCAAGAAGCTGAAAGAGCAGGGGAGATGGAAGCTCCATCAAAACCATCTATCAAAATACATTAATGACATAGTGCATAAAATATCTAAATTATTGCTTCAGTTTTATTTCCCCATGGGCCAAATCCTGTTGCTATTTTCACAATAAAGAAAGAAAAAATTATCTTACCTGAATGGGAATAGTAGGATTACTGCATTCTCATGGGGAAATGAGAAGAATGCAGAAACACAAATGCTGGTTATGCATGTGGATGTAAATTTGATGGTGAGTGTAACTCACTTTCCCATGTTCTTCTTTGCCATTTGGTATCTGGTGAATATTATTCAAGCCCTTATAGCCCTAGAAAAATGTGGGCAGAATTATTAATTGTCAGGAAATAATTTCTCATGGTTTTGAATTGATCTATTTCCAAGCAGGTCAAATCCAAAGTTGGTTAGCTAATATAAATGTAGATTATCCCCCCCAAACCAGCTTTTTTTCCTAGTCTTTTTTACTAACATTATGCACTATAAATAATTCAGACCATTTGCAAGAACATGAAGTGAATTTTGACCTCCCAAGAGTGAATTTAAATTTGCTCCTGGCATGAATAAGAAAACAATTAAATTAATAGCAAGAAAATCACATTCCCTAATTTCAAGTGGGATCTGGACTTTATTATCCCACACAGCAGATGAGCTGCCTTAACCACCAAACTGTTTGTTGTTCTGGCATGTCTTCCTCATTTACAGCGATACTTTATTCTGGACTGAAAAAATAATTAAATATCTTACACTTTTTCATTTAGTGAATATTTTAGAAAAACCAGTTTTTCCAAATAAAAATTTTAAAGCTTCTTGCATGTTTCTAATCTGCTGAATGGAATTATTGAAGTGAATCTCTATTTTAAACCTCTTGGTTACAACATGCCTGGGTTGTGCCTTTGTCCCAAATGCGTGTTACTTTTCACATTGCCATAGGATGTCCCCTGCTGTTCACCAGTGCCTGGGAGAAAAGCTGGGGGTGTGGAGTAGAAGATGCACAACTTCCCCCGACATCATTCTGCTCCTGGACATGGATTGAGTCAGCTGGATCCAACCCTCTGCATCGTCCTGAGCAGCCCTCAGAAGTAGGGTAGCTGAGCTTTTAGGTGACTTTGGCTACAATCTGATGGTTGCTGGATTTTTTGTGTTTAATGCCAGTCCTCTAGCACTTCTTTGCACTTAACAAGAAGTACCAGAAGTACTGGCAGGGGAGCCAAGCCTGAGGAGGAAAGGTAGTCTGTGGGCATCTGCAACAGCCCCACTCCTGACACTGCAGGGCAGGGGAAACAGTGTGAGCAGTGCCAGACCCACCCTGGGGAAACCGGACAAGAGGCTTTTTCCAATCCCTTCCCATCTATCAGCCCCTCATATTAGCCCTTCAAGTTAGCCCATAGCATAATACCAAGGCAGAAAAAAATAGAAGCAGAGAGTTGAGAAAGAACTTCGTCCTCCCTGTGTTAGTGGAATACTTAGAAACCAACATGGCAAACCTGCAGCCCCTGTTCTATTGATTTTATTACATGGATGGAATACCTCTGGACTGGACTGATGTTTTCAGCTGCTTTTAAACTCCACACAGAAATTCTTATTTCAAAGCAGCAAGATTATATGTGCCCTTGGGTACAAAAGCCTTTGGATCCTGTTGAAATGGAAGAAAAAATAGGAAAAAGGGATTGTCATAAATACTTCTCAAACTCTGATTAATAACCTGATTTTTGTTTTGAGGCCAACATGCTAAATTTTAAGGAGATCTGTTGCAAGGGATAAGAGACACCAGAAGAAACATGAGGGATTATTAATGGATGCCCGTGATCTGCTTGCCTTGTTCTTCAGAGGAATTTTCCAGATGTTGCAGTAGCTGCACATCAGCTTGCAAGATTCTTAAATCAATTTCATGCTGATTTATTACTACTTTATCTTTTCATTTTTGCTTATTACTGTTGCTTGTGTACTTTCATATTTCCTTTCTACAGAGGATACCCTAGACTCATTTTTCAAATGCAATCCTTTTGCTTGTTTCAACACTAATAGATCACCTGCCTTTTGAGATAAACACTAATTTCTGCTTTAGAACTTTGGTCCATCTATAACTGAAACATTGTGAATCTGACACTAGAGCCCTTGTATTCACAAATAAATAATAGGGCATTTGATTACTCAGCCAGCATGCAGTAAATGCTGCAATTTAAGCAGTATGGATAATCTGGTTTTTAACTCTGTACCATCTTTACTTCTGTAATTTCATGTGGAAGTATTTATCGTGGATAAATTAATAGCCAATTGGATCTTTCCTACCTAATATTTCATAAACGTTAATGCAGATATTCTTCAATTGTCCTAGAAGCTCTTCTTAGTCTGATTACCAGCTCCACTAGCTAGAGAGAAGAGGAGAGGATTATTATTTATGGTTTTAGTACAGAGGGAAACCCCAGTTGCCAGTCTCCTCAACACAAAATCCTAGCATAATCCAGTGGGGGTGGGGATAACAATCTTACTGCATTTCCAGCTGGGGTCTCTCTATAAAATTACAAAATCAGCAACTGTGTTTGCTATAAACAGCCACTATATAAGCAGTGTAACAGTTACTGTTCCTCTTTTGCCTTCACATATGTAAGAGTTCCAGGGAAAGCTTCTCCCAAAAGGGACTTTACGAGAAATTTGATCTTTCAAAATGTTTTATATTGAAAAATATTTTATGATGTATTGAAAAATAAATTTTTAATATAATGATTTTTTTTCCCATTTATGTAAACAAACGTTTGTTTGAAAAATAAATGTGATGGCTAGAAAACCTTGAGAAACAGAGCTTGGTCATGATCGAAATTGAACTTCTAGCAACATATCTGCTTTTAGATGGACTGAAGAATTGGATAAACTCTCATCAGTATCCTAGAAGTATCATTTCTATGTAAGATGGACTTTTCATGCAGTTTTTTGTACTTCCTTTCCCTCAGTTTTCCCCACTTTTCATACAAGAGAAAAATGAATACATAGGAACTACAGGGGGGTTTTTGAGCTGAAAGATCCACAAATTTCCATGTGGGCTTTACCACTGGTTTTTTGTTATTTTTCCAGCACAGGCCATCTAGATACCTTAAACTTGGTTGCTGGTACTGCTCTAAACATCTGGCAGAGAAGTCTGCCGAAGGAGAATCGTTACCGTGTGATGACAAAATTAAAGACTGCACAAATGGAGAAAATTAAGGTTGCCGGGGTTACCTTAAGGCATTTCCTGTCTGCTCCGTGCTTCGCCCTGCAGGATCATTGTTTGTTCATTTTGATATGGCATCTGTATGTACGTAAGCTCCAGGACTTTAAAATTGCAAACAGAACTATGTCCTGAAGTGAAAGGTCCCAAAGATAATTCCCCTGCTCTTTTTCCGTGCAACAGTTCCCCAGCTGTTCTCGGCACGGATGAGGGGCCGGTGCTGCAGAAAACAGCTGCCTGGGGAAACTTGGTCTGTCAAGAAGATTCAATGAAGGATTAGGGCCTGTTGGTGAAGGAGGTTGTTTTTTTCTGCCTTTCATTGCTTAGGATGAGTTGAAGGAATAGAGTATCTGCTAAAATTGTAGGTCTTACACATTTGTCAGAGATATCTTTGCACGCAAGGTAATCTTTCCTTTAAGGATCCAACTATGTCAATGAATGCAGGGACGTGGCATTGAAGGCCTAATCCTTCCACAAGCTTACTAAGTCCCACAGGAGTCAAGTGGGCCTGGCAGTGGGCCAATAGACTTTTTAGTGAGTTGCCCAAGGTCAAGAGGAAAATCACTGACAAACTCGCATGCAGAATTCAGGTGTACATATCCCACGTCACGTAGGCATGTTTCATTTTAGTGATGTGGATACACTGTTGGGGTTAGGCAGTTCAAAAAGCACAGCGGGTCTCTGATCTTGATAAAAATGCATGCATTATGCTCAATTAGGCATGTTGTGAATGATATTAGAACAATGCATAACATTGAACACAGGCATAAATCCCTGCAGTGTCGTAGAAAACTGAAGATTATAACTGCACACAATGAACAACTTAAACACCTTTCAATACAAATTTTTATGATGACCTGAAGATCATTTTTGCTATCCATGTATATTTTTAGACATCTTTGCAATTCTTAAAGTCAGTAAGTGAGAAGAAGGCTTAAAGATTATTTTCCCAATGTGCACATTTTAAAATGTTACCATAATTTACATTTAGCACAGTGTCCTGGCACATTGGCCACTCAAATGGGTTTTGCCTTGTCTATTCCAGTGCACGATCCTTTTTGACAGATGCAGTTTCCACATTTTTTTTTCAATTTCTTTCTCTTGAAGAAATAGGATTAGTATTGTATTAGTATTAAAGAAAAAACAAAGTCCGTTTAACAACAACCATTTTGGTAGAAGCTTTATTATTGCATTTTCTGATTTGATTTTAGGTGGTTACTTTAATAACAAGTTAGTCTAGGTTTTGTATACCAGACATCAACAACACCCTTTCAAAAAATCTGAATCTACAAAATCTCTGAATCTTAAACAAACCCCATTTTTCCTCATTGCTGCAAATGCTCAACAAAAATTGGACCATGATTCATTTTTAAATTTTCTATTGGCATAAATGGGATTGTTCATGTGTTTAACACCAAATCTTAAAAATCAAAGATTAAAAATTGATACGGCTTTTTTGTATTGATTTATTTTCCCCTGACCAATTACACTTCAAAGGAGTTAATACACTGAAATTAGGCTGTACCCTCCTGTCAGTTTATGTTCTTTCTCCTAAAAAATCATCTGCAGATAAGCTGGTAGTGAAAAAGGTGCTCTATCAGTATGGGGAAATTATCTGAGCTTTGTTAATCCACATTGACCAACGTGATACATCCAACAAACCACTTGTTTTATGGATGTCTATAGTCTCAATAAGTGCTTACTATGAAAGGTTAAAATCAGGTCGATCTAGCTTCCATTTTAAAATGGAAGCCTGCAGGTTTTTTTAAATACTTTTTCCACATCAGACTTCAAAATGGGGTCCCAGATCTTCTGGTCTGCAGAGACTTTCCCCACTGCCTAATTACTGCTAATGACACCAAAACATAGCAGTGTCATGAGCATTATTTCACTCTGTGAAGTCCTGGACTCGCAAGCACAGACTTTGATGATGTGCAGTGTCCCTGCACTAATTGCAAGGGAATTTCAAGAACAATTTTAATTCGGTCCTTGGCTATGATCATACACAGCTGTCATATTTCTGCACCTGTACAATCTGCTTTCTAGTGCCAAATTCTGCAAGTCCTGGCTTTTTGCAGCTCTGAATTCCGAGTTTCATTTGCTAGCTATTAGGCTTATTTAACCCTTGCTTGCTTGTTGCTTTGTGTTCTGCAGCTTT
>QWTY01064471.1:0-12116 GCA_008033365.1 Pseudorectes ferrugineus
GGGTCACAGTGCCATGGGGTCACAGTGCCATGGGTCACACATGCCATAGGGTCACACGTGCCATGGGGTCACAGTGCCATGGGTCACACGTGCCATGGGTCACACGTGCCGTGGGTCACACATGCCATGGGTCACAGTGCTGTGGGTCACAGTGCCATGGGGTCCCAGTGCCATGGGCTGCATGTGCTGGTGCTGCTGGGGTGGGAGCAGAGGTGCTGAGGGCCAGGGGTCCGAGGGCTCTGTCCACGGCCGGACACCAGTACATGTGCCAGCACCATCTGCAGCTCCGGCCCCCGGGGTGACCCAGCCTGGGGTTCCACACTCTCCCTGCTTTCCTGCCCTGTTTTCGGTGACATCCAGGGCCAGCCGAGGCTGAGGCTCTGCCCAGTGTTGCCCTGCAGGGCAGACAGCAGCCAAGACGCCCTGGCACCTTTCCTGGCTGTTCCAAACACGCTGGTGAGTCACCAGGAGAATCCGAACCCCAGCACAGTTCAAGCTCAGGGAATGGGATGTGGAAGGGAAGAAGAGCTTTCCAGATCTGATTCTCCTCTGACAATTTGCTCTTGACAGCAGTTGAAATCATCTTTGGAACCAACCCTGCATTCTAAGGACAGTGAACTTTGCCTTTCAGCACAGCTGTGTGTGTGCCAGGGGTTTCTCTGGGTTTTTGTGTCTGTGAGAAATCCCAGCAGTGGTTTTCCAACATCATTGTGCCCCCATATGGAGGGGTGGGTGAAAAAATCCCAAATCGGGAGTTTCAGAGGGAAACCAAAAGGGTTCTGCTCCTGTCCAGCCCTTCCCAGCTCTGTGTAGACCAGATTAACCCTCCTTTTACCATGGATGGGGAAACTGAGGCACGGTGACAGGACGTGGTCTCCCACGCCAGGCTCCAGCCTCTCATTCTGGCTCGTTATTCACCAGACCACAGTCACTCTCTGTCACACCAGATGTGATTCTGCTCCACATTCACATCCTCTTTCTGCCTTGCTTTCACTTCCTTCCCAGGCAGGGAAGAGCCAGGACAGAACTCGCCACTCGCCACCTCTTGGTTTATCAGTTACTTGGGGTTTTCTCCTATAAAGTAAACATTAAATTTTGAAATCCAGAAAAAAACTCCTCCACACCTCCTGGCACAGGAGCAGAAGCTGCTGGGATGTAAGGAAAGAGGGGACACTGATGTCCCAAAGCAAAGAGGGCGGCTGTGGCTGGGACACCCCGGCACGGTGTGAGCACAGGCTCGGGGACAGCCGGACCCCCGAGCCCCTCTGGGGTGCCAGGCAGGGCATTACGGGGAGTTTGCCTTCGAGGAGGCTGCTCTGTCCTCCCTGCAAGTGTTCTGCAGCCCCACCAGGACACAGGCGGCCGTGGCTGTTGTTGACGCACACGATAAGGTCATTGTTGTGGGATATTTCTTTTTTCTGTGTGTCACTTAGAAATAATCTTCTTCTAGCAAATTTGTTCTCCTCCCCTCCACCCCCAAAGTGAAAAGGGAATCTGTGCTCAAAGCCGCAGCTGAGATTGCAGAGACCTTCCCTTCCTGATCCTTATCTCACCAGGATGTAGGAGGATCCTTGGGGAATAGCTGGAAGCCTTTCGCTGGAGCCATCCAAGAAATGAGCAAGCCGAGTACGGCCTTTAAATGGCAAAACCATCAAGTGCTCGGGACCGGGATCCGAAAGCCCTTTAACCCCATCTCACTGTGACGTCCCCGGGTTCTCCACACGGGCCTCGCCCGGCTCTGATCCCAACCTGCCCGGCACGGGCTGCTCCCGGAGCCGCCTCTCCGCAGGCTCCGCCGCCTCAGCTCAATAACGGCGTCTAAAAATACGCCTTGGAATCCTACTCTGCACCGAAGCCTTGAGCTGCTGCCCCCCAGCCTCGCCGCAGCTCGCTCGCAGGTCAGGCTGGCAGCAGAGCAGGGCTGGGTTTCTCCTGAGCTGCGCCTCGGGCGGGCTCGCACCAAAGCGCTCCCTGAGTCCACGCTTGGCCCCGTTTGGCTCCTCTGTGCATGGAGCGTTTAATCACTTCGCAAGCTGTAAAAACCTCCAGCCCTGCGTTTCCTGAGCCTGGGGCTGAAGGAGAGCAGTGGGAGAAGGGCCGAGTGCCCCCGGAAGGAGGATGCAGGGCCCGAGGAAGGGATGCAGCACCCGCAGCACCCCAGGGCTGAGGGAAAGCCGTGCTCATGCGGGGCAGGGACAGCAGAAGGGCACAGGCTCATCCTCCTTTGGTGACAGAGGAGTCACAGCAGCCCAGCACCCTGGCTCTGTCATATTTAGGACAGGAAACAGATGCTGCCTGGTGAGGAAGCACCTGAGGAGTATCGGAGCACCTTGTGCCTGCCCCGGCAGGAACTTGGTGGGAACAGGGGGTACTGGGTGGAACCCCCCCGGTTTGGCCCCGGCTGGGCTCGGTGGCATCGCCCTCGGACACAGTGTCCCCACGGGAAAGCAGCTGCCTTCGGAGGGAAAGGGATGGGCAGAGCCAGAGCTGTTCAATCTGAGCGCTGCTGCAAACCCCCCTTGCGCGGGGGCTGCTCCATCCTCCAGCCCCAGCTCCAGCTGCCCCGTCCGGCCGCGTCAGGGCGTTCTCACAGGGTGGAGCCTCTGCTCCAGCACCCGCCTCTGCCTTTACAACTTGGTTTTCTTTCTCCTTATCCTACTCTGATTTGATTGGGAATTAATTTTTCCCCAACTCAAGTCTGTTTTGCCATGTTGCTCATGGCAGAGTGACCTCTCCTTGTCCTTAGCTTCACCCATGAGCCTTCCATTTTTTAATGCAGCCCCCTTCAACACCCCCGAGCTGCCTCAGTTGTGATAGTGACTGCGGACAGATTAACTGGAGTGATAAGTGGCAGCTTTGCAGCCAACTGCTGTTGACATTTTTGCACGTCCAAAACGGCTTGAAAGAGGAACCTGTAAAACTATTTCTTTATAAGTTGCTGGTAAGAAGGACTGTGGAAGCTTTTCCACTTTTTCCCTTCAAAATAGCTCCCTTCCCAAGGCACTTTGCTGACTCGAGGCTGCTGAAGGGACGCAGCGAGCTTCAGGAGGGGTCTCCAGAGAGGGGAACAGTTCCTGGATGCTGAGATATCTGCAGCTGGGGGAGACAACAGCTGATTTCCTGCCTGGGTGCTGAGGACATGAAATAGTGCAGAGGTCTGGATGTCGGAGTGTCTCTAGAACAAGCGAGCCGCAGACACTGAAGATTCCACACGTGGCCATCGATGCCCACATTTCCTTCCGCAGCTGCAGCCGGTGCAGGAGCAGCTGCAGCAGCTCGCGATGCCAAACAACAGCCTGGCCCTGAGCAGCCTGGATGGGATTTACATCGGCGCCGAGTGCCTGGTGGCTTTGTTTGCCACTCTGGGCAACGTCCTGGTGATCTGGGTGGTGAGGCTGAACGCGGCGTTCCAGAACACGACGCTCTATTTCATCGCGTCCCTGGCGCTGGCCGACATCGCCGTGGGGCTCCTGGTCATGCCCCTGGCCATCGTGGTGAGCCTGGGCATCACCATGCCCTCCTACAGCTGCCTCTTCATGTGCTGCCTCATAGTGGTGTTCACCAACGCCTCCACCCTGTCCCTGCTGGCCATCGCCATCGACAGGTACCTGCGAGTGAAGCTGCCCACCAGGTGAGGCTGCCCCACCTCGAGCTCCTCTGCCCAGCTCCTGCCCCACCTCCTCTGTCCTCCTTAACCCGGCCCCTTTCTAACAAATAATTCCTTGAAGTGGATGCTTGTTCCTCAAAGCCCACCTGAGATGAGCTTTCCAGAGACCCGGGGGTGCTCATGAACAGCTCGCTGTTATCAGGTGTTATCACTGATCAGAATTTGGTCACAGGATGCGTCTGTGGGCAGACTGTTGAATTTTCAGCACTTTGGTTACTTGCACAGGATGCTGAGTGTATTACAGGTTTCTTTGGGTTTCTGAGGCTTGTCTTTTAAATAAAATTCCTTTTAGTATTTGCTGAAAATACAAAAGTAGTAACAAACTTATTAACAGTTAAATGAAGTTTACATTTAAATGAAAAGTACACAGGCTAGAAAAGCAAAGCATAACCTCAAGCATCCAAGAAGTTATATTTTATAATGGGAAAGGACCTGTGAAGCTGAAGAATGAATTTTAGTCCTACAAATGGCATAAACCAAACATAAAGAGGAAGGTACACCCAAGGAAGCCAAGAAATAAGATAGGACTGCAGCAAAGCAATATCCTGGCAAGAGGAGAACTAAGATCATAATGAAAGAAGAAATAAAATAGATGAAAACTTCCAATTTTAAACAAGGGAACTTAAGCACAGTTCTTACTGATGCTGCAAAGTAACTATTACAAGTGAAGAGTTGGGGCTTGTCTCAAGATAAAATTTGGTTTCCCCACAAAAAACAAGTTAATGCTTAATTTTCTAGCAATGATCCTGCAGTACCTGAACCGGCGAGTTCATCCTTAACTACTTTAAAACACTTCTCTTTAACATGACCTGGGATTTCTTCCCCTACAGATATAAAATAATCGCTACAGAGAGGAGAGTTTGGTGGGCCCTGGGGCTGTGCTGGTCTCTGTCCCTGCTGGGAGGGCTCGTCCCCATGTTTGGCTGGAACAAGGCAGACCCAAGGAGCTCCAGCTTCCTCAGGTGCCAGTTCATCTCCGTGATGAGGATGGATTACATGGTGTATTTCTGCTTCTTCACATGGACCCTCGTGCCCCTGCTCGTCATGTGTGCTCTGTATGCCGAGATCTTCTACATCATCCGCACAAAGCTCAGCCAAGGGACCAGCGTGAGAGGGGCTGGGGCTTTCTATGGCCAGGAGTCCAAGACAGCCAAGTCTCTTGCACTTGTTCTCTTCCTGTTTGCAATATCCTGGTTGCCTCTGTGCATTATAAACTGCGTTTCCTATTTCTACCCTGAGTCTCAGATCCCCCCGTATGTGATATACTTGGGAATCCTCTTATCCCATGCCAACTCTGCCATGAACCCCATTGTCTATGCCTTCAGGATAAAGAAGTTCAAAACCACCTACCTTTTAATTTTAAGGACCTATATCCTGTGCAAAAAACCAGATCCAGATCTTACAGAGCAAACAACGGACCCACAGTCATAAATAAAGGTAGAACCTGCCAGTAGGTACCAGACCATTGATGAACCACCTGGCTTTGCTAAGGAACTCTTGGGAAACTGCAGCAACCTGTAGCTCTGAAGCTGCTCTAAAGCTGTATGTGAATGCATGTCTTTATGTAATATAATTTCTAAACAGAAGATGGAAATTTTGTCTTGTGCTGGGGGTTTTGGGGTTTTTAACATGAGGATTGGTTGAGTTGACTGAAAAATGGGATGTGTTCTTTGCTGTTCATAATCCAGCAGCTCACAAGCTCACTGGCTGTTCTCACACCATTTGTCTTGTCTGTCTAAACTTGAGCCTGGTCAGCTTGTGCTTCAGCCAGTGTTGTCACATTTTCAGAAGTAATAATAAATATTAGATGGATTGTACATTAATTCAGCCTGCTGAGTCTTCCCATGACAATGAAAAACTTTCAGCGTCCTGCCTGGGATGGCACAGAAGTTGCAGTAATTGTTACACCACAGCTGACACAGCCCATTTTTAGGGAACATGGGTCAAACTGAAAAGAGGTTGTTAAAGACCAGGCTCTTTTTTTTTCTCCATCTTTGAATAATAAAAGCAGTCTAGAAAAAGCAGAAAAGGGAGTGCATCATTCTGTTTCTTATCATAGAGAGTGTTGGCATCTGCTCCTCCAGCTGACATCAGGCATCTCATTTCTTATCTGATGTAACCCTTGTCACAGGCCAGAGCCCTGCCCAGTGACACAGCTCAGCTCTATAAATAAACAAGGCAAAGGAAGCCACTGCACAAGAACATCAGAACTTGCTGCAGGATCTCTTATGATCATTGATGGACCTGATTGCTTTCAGCAGAAAAACAGGTCCCACCTAAAGAGCAGAAAGTTATTGGTTAGAATGATGCACGGGGACCTTTGCTGATGTGTTGTGGACAAACGGAGGAAAGAGGGAGTAACACTGCACAGAATGCCTGGCAGGCTGCCTGGCAAACCCCAAGGGAATGAGGCACAAGGACACGGAGGAAGAACAGAGAGGACTGAGAGCAAGCTGCACAGCAGGGCAGTCCCAGCCAGCTGACCCTGCTCACCCGAGGGATCACAGCCCGCAGCTCACCTTCCAGTGAGGGAGGGAACTGCTCCCCCTCTTTTCTTTATTAAATAGAGCTTGAAGGAACTGCCAGGACTGAGGTGAGAGCAGATAACAGCAAAACAAAGGCCACGAGTTGTTCTGCTGTCCCTGTGAGAGTCTGTGGCACCCGCAGCAGTCGGTGGCCAAACCCACACCACCACACCCCAAATGTCAGAGCATCAGAGCGTCTGGCCACGCTTTTCAGTGGTCCCCCGAGGTTCCAGCAGCTGCTGGGAGGAGGAGGCAGGACAGCCCAGGGGAGCTGGCAGAGCTGGAGCCCCTGCTCTGGTACCGGGGCTGGGAAGGCACCGCAGCAGCAGCACAAGGGAATTGCAGCCGGTCCCATCCCCGGCTTGGTGCTGCCATCAGGTGGCACCGCCAGCCCGGCTCCTCCCGAGCCTCCGGGGCTGCTCTGGCAGAGCCACTCGTGCTAACTTCGCCCCGGGTCATGAAAAGGGAACGATTTTCAACTTTTTTACACTGTACTTCGAAAACTCTGGGTAATAACCCGTGAGTGAACATTTCCAGAGGTTTTCACTGTCACACTGTGATTGTGCATTTCTTTTATGCGACCCAACCAGGAAGCAGAGATTTGCATACAAATATTTCATTATCATCATGTCAATAGAAAATAACTAAGCAGAGCACTTGGCAATCAGAAAACATATGGAAAACTCTAGAGCTGGTGACAGAAAAGGGAAACACAAGGGCACAGATGTGGATAGATGCAGAGAAACATTTTCATTTCTCAGTTCTCTCTGGTAGTTCTCACAAACGGAAACTTTACAAGGGCAGGGAGATTTCTACAGATGAGGAAATCCTGTATAGAAAACCTCAAATTGCCCCCAGCCGTTGGCAGCCAGTTTGGAACAGGAGACAATTTCCCGTCATAACTACAAAAAGAGCTGTGTTACAGAGGGCATGGGGGCATTCCCAGAGCAGGCCTTGGTGCAACATCCTCGTGGCTTTTGATGTCCAGAAAGTGGGAGCATTTTTCTTTCACTCAGAACTTCCTCATCACACAGCCAGCGGTGTCCGGCCTTGCTGGAAGACCAGAGTGCTGTAGGTCACCTCATTCTGGGGATGTGAGAGAAGCCACAGACATTAGACAGTGCACAAGCACTGCAGGTCAGCAGGAATTTCCCACTTTTAACTTGTCCTCAACACCACACACCATAAACAGCCTGTCCCTGCATGGGGGAAATTGCTAAATGCTGGTTCATCCCACTGGTCAGTCTGGCTCAGGGTTCTGGGTCAAGTCTCCCTTAGGAGCTTCCAAAGAATTAATATCACAGAGGAAAAGTGCAGAAATGCTTCCCCTTTAGAAAGATTTCTCCTACCCCACCTGTGGTTTAGTTAAGCCCCAGAACCCCTGAAGTTCCTTGTCAAAAAAACTGCTGAGTAACAGTTGAGTCTCAAAGGCGACTTTTCTCCCTCCCACCCCAAATTAATATTTACCCCACTGTCCATAATGTGAAATATCTGCACAAAGTGCTAGAAGTAACAGTTGTGACATTTACCTGGGTGCTCCTAGCACAGTCCTCGGCTGCCATCTGGGAGAAAACTTCCTCTTGTAAATTTTGGTGGGATCTCTTATGATCTAGGAAGGAAAGGGATCCCAGTCTCAGCTGTTTGCACTGTGTTTGGAGACAGCAGTGCAAGGGAGGCTGGAGAGGGATGCCAGACAGGTGCTGTGCAAACTCTGTCACAGACCTGCACAGCAAAGCAGCAGTTTGGGCTGCCCAGTCCTGCCCACCTGTTGGAAGTGGCCAGGGTGAAAGGGACTGAGGAATTCCGTGCGGCCAGGATTAGGATGAGAAAAGCCCACAACCAACAAAAACCTCCACAGCAGATCAGGGGCAAAGTTAATTCCTTCCTGCAAACAACCCCGGGATGATTCACGAGGAGTTACTGCCAGGGACGAGCTGTTTGTCAATACAGAGTTATTCGAGGCAGACATTATTTGTGCCACGTTCTAAAGTACCTTCTGCAGTCACCGCCACTCTGCTGTTATGCCCCCAGCTGTGCCACTTACTTTTCCTGAAGAGGGAGATGATTGCAAAAACCAGGACAGTCAGGAGGACACCAGAGATGAAGGCCAGTGACATGTACAGTATTTCATGGCTGTTGATACACAGAAAATCCTGTCAGAATTCCCAGTTGTAACAGAGGGGTTGAAGCATCAGTAGTGCCCAAATTCACCAAATTTTATGGAACGTAACATATTTGTCCCAAGCCCCATGAGATCAACAGGCATGTATCTGCATTGAGCATCTCTAGGAATCACCCATCCAGTGCACAGACTAGGAAATTCTAACCAAATTTTAAACCCCCAAGATGTTAAATATGTGATATATAACCCTTCCCTTGCAGAAAGAGGCTGCAGTCTCAGGAAACTCTGGGTTTGAACTCAGGAAATAAAGGTGCAACATTTACTTATCAATCCAGCATCTGACTTCTGCAGCTCTGAGATCATCTGCAGAGGTGTGGGCAGTGGTGTGGATGGTGGTAGGGACAGCGGTAGTAGTGGAAATGGGTTTTGGTGCAACTGCAATGGAAAAAAAATAATCACAAACTTGTTTTAAAATGCACAGATTTCTCCAGTAGTATTGCAAACAACTAGAACCACATGGAGGCCTGTGTCTGTGCAGGTCTGTCTGAAAGCAGAATCACCAGACAGGAAAATTCAGCTGTTCAGACGATGACTGTGCCAGGCAGCAGCCATGCAGTTCTTCCCCAAACACCCCCGGCTGCTGAGCCTCCCCCACAGCAGCCCTGGGTCAGGACATCACCTCAGTCAGCAACACTGCAGCTAAGGAAATTCCTTAAAAAATAAAATACCTGGAGCTGGTTTGGAGGAAAAGCCTCCCATTCTCTCAGAGCATTAACTGACAGGGAGAGAAGCTGTAAGAAAGGGGAGAGAGTTATATTTATATACGAACACACATGAGCAAAACAAACCTGTCACCCTCTTCTAACTCAAGAGACTTGATTTAGTTTTTTACCCGTTTCTTGGAAATTTTATGAAAGTGGCACAAAGCCACTCAAACCTGGCAGTTCCTCAGCATCAACCCCTTCCCAGTGTCTTGTTCCTGCACACACCAGTTCACTGCTCCTTGGTGGGCACGGCGCCTTCTCCACCCAAAGAATGGAGGATATTTAATAACTAAAAAGCACCTACAGGATTATTTTTGCAGCAGCTAAAACCATATGAACATTTTCAGAATCAGAACCAAAAGTTCCTCCCTTGATGTTTTTGTTTAAGTTAAATTGACTTTTCCAACCAAAGCAGGAACAGTAACTTTCTTCTCAAATTGTGGGGTGGAACCTTAAAGACAGGGATTCTTAAAGATATTCTACTACAAAATCCCTACACTGGCATTTCTCACCACACGCTCTGCAAACCTCACGTTGTGGATAATGTGAAGATACTGCAACAACATGAAAATAAACACCCTGTTCTCTGCTGCTGCCACTTTTCCTACTGTCTCCCATTGTTGCCCACATTCCAGAGAAGTCAAACCATGAAACCTCCCAGTTTCCCACACCAAACCTCACAGGGTGCTGTGTTTGCAATAATAAAAGAAACAAGAAATGATACAGCTCTATCTTACCTCCCACCATGGAAGCGCTGCTGCAAAACTCCCCAAGTGTCAGCACACCAGTTTAACCACTTGCTTTGTGAGAAGAATCTGTCACACCAGTTAAAAGCTCGAATGTCAATCAGATGTGAGCTTACACAATTGTGGAAGTTAAGCAACTTCACTTTTTCATTTAAATTGACAAAAAACAGGAAACCATATGAGACACCTGCATTCTCTGGAACTGTTAATCTAAAAAAAGTAAGGCAGCTTCAGCTTAGGTTGGCTTGAAGTAAGGTTCTCGCTTCTAAAGAACACCATTTTGGTGAAGTGGTGTACTGAAAAGTGTAGAAAACTGTGTTTCTTATAACCCCACTGAGAAACGGGATTGCAGGCACCCCCCAGCCTGCCCACTTGGGTTTATGGACTACATAAATCACATCCCAGCATATACAGGAGGAGTTTATTCGTGTGTGTGCTTTGCTGGGATTTTTGAGTTTAAACAAATTCCTTCAGGGAAAAGCTTCCTATAAAAAGAAAATGAAGAGATGAAAAACAGCTCAATAAACTTACCCATTTATCTCCCTGTTTTAAACTGAGGACTGACACATCAGGCCAAGTTTTTCAGGAGCTTTTGACACATTTCCTGCCCAACCACTCTTTCCCCAGAACCCAAACATTCTCAACACTACACGAGGCTTTATGATGAAAGGGGTTTCCAGCTGCTTTAGAAAACAATGACATTCACTCAGAGCCCCTCCAAGCACGGGGCCAGGTGAGTGGGAGCACAAATCATCCTGACTTTAGAATGTGTACAAGGACAGCAGGTATCTGGCGTTGTTATCACACAGAATTCTAACACAGGGATCAGTTTTAGCACCAGAATTTTTCTCTGTGAAGTTCTGTATCTCTGGAAGTGTTCATGACCAAACAAGGAATCCAACAGGATCTCACAGACCGTGGTTTCAACTCATCCCCCACCATAAACCAGCTGTAGTGGGTGGTGTGACCATCCAGTGACTTCAAACGCAAACAGGCAGGGACTGCTGCTAGTGAAAGACAACAGAGGGTTTTTTTTGTCTGTTTAATGATATTTTAGAGTCATACAGTTTCCAACAGTAGGTATTGGGACATGTCAGTGGGCTCAGACTGCTCACACAGCTGCATGGGCGCTCTTGGACAGCGCCTTCAGGTCCAGGATGCACTTGGCAACACTCTCCTTCTGCTGCAAGAGACAGGAAACAGCCTTCAGAGGACATTTCAACAAGCAAAATAGACATTTAAGTGCATTTTAAAGCCTTTTAGACCTATAAGTTACTGATTAAGAGGAATGCAATTATAGCTCATGAAGTCAGTGACTGACATCCAATAAAGCACAGATCCATGGAATCCCAGAAGGTTTGGGTTGGAAGGGACCTCGAAGCTCATCCAGTCCCACACGCCTGCCCTTCCGCTATCCCAGGTTACCCATCACCTCCTGAGCCAGGAGCCCTGAGCAGCAAATCTTTGTGCAGGCTAAAATGTAAAGCAGGTAAAACCCAGCAAGTACCTGCTGAGGTGTGATGCTCTGAATAACGTTCTTCTCCACCCACTGGATCATGTAGTCCTGCTCTTTCTGCCGCTTCAGGGTCTGCACGGCCACCTGGTAGTCCAGCCTCTTCTTCACCTCGTTGTACACCATCAGTAACCGCTCCCGGTAGTTGGCTTCCAGCAGCATTGCAACGTTGTTCTGCACAGAGAAGGAAACAGAGCTTCACGTCTGGCAGGAACACCAAGCAGCAGCAGAACATGTCAGGAGTCCCAGGACCCCAGCAGGGCAGGCTGCCCCGGGGCTGAGCAGCAGCGCTGCCCCGGGGCTGAGCAGCAGCGCTGCCCCGCTCACCCGCTTGGCATCAAAGAGGAAACTGTGGCCTTCCGCCCTCCACTGCTCCTTCTTCTCCTCCTCGATGGCCGTCTGCAGGGTCTGGATGGCCTCGTTCTT
Organism: Pseudorectes ferrugineus; assembly: GCA_008033365.1. Lineage (NCBI taxonomy): Eukaryota > Metazoa > Chordata > Aves > Passeriformes > Pseudorectes > Pseudorectes ferrugineus. Next base: position 11,764 of record QWTY01064471.1, read on the forward strand.
CATGGCTAAAGCTGTGGCCAATTTCTCCTGAAACAAGGAAAGAACTCCGCACTTCAGGATCAGAGTCAGGTGCAAGGAAAACAAGCGATCCCCAATTAGTTCTGAAATGCTGCGTTAAGCTGTGAGAAATGTCTGTGAACTGCCCAGTGCCAGGGCTGAGGTCAAGCTGTGGCAAGAGAGAAGAATGAGGGTTCACAATCAGTCATGGAATCCCAGACTGGTTTGGGTTGGAAGGGACCTGAAGCCCACCCAGTGCCACCCCTGCCATGGCAGGGACACCTCCCACTGTCCCAGGCTGCTCCAAGCCCCAATGTCCAGCCTGGCCTTGGGCACTGCCAGGGATCCAGGGGCAG
>QWTY01064495.1:521-11505 GCA_008033365.1 Pseudorectes ferrugineus
TAGCAGACATGCAAGAAAAGAAGACCTTTTTTTTCTCAGACCTAAAAACTTCTTAAAACAGCTATGCTCAGGGTCAAACTTGGGGGTCCCAGTGCAGCCCTGTGGGCTCAGCCCACAGCTCCTCTTTTCTCACAAGGAGAGACTCAAGTGAAATGTTTGCAGAACCTCTGTCAATCATCTTTTTTTCTTCCCCTATCTAGTAAGTACAGCCTTGAGAGGAAACACATGAGCATGTGCAGCCAGATCCTCTTCAATCAGATCTCTGATGGCTGATGTGGACAGCTCTGTGTGCACTAGCAGGACTCTGGGCTCTCCTGAGTGCAATATGGAAAAACCAGCTGGTCTCTTGGGGCCAGTGGGAACCCCACAAAGTTCAACAAGTGTAAGATCCTGCACTTGGCTCAGGCACTCACCAGTATAAATGATGATGGGTTTGAGAGCAGCCCTGAGGAGAAGGGCTGGGAGATACAGGGGGATGAAAAACTGGACATGAGCTGGTAACATGTGCTTGCAGCCCAAAAAGCCAACCATGTCCTGGGCATGGTGCTCTGAAGCCCCTGGTTCCATGCATAGACTGAAACGCTGTCTTTTACTTTTTCAGCTTTGTTCTTGTTTCATTGAACAGGCAATTTAACCTCATCTAGTGGGTGCCAACGAGCTCAAAGTCCTGTACCTGGCAATCAATTTGAGCTTTTTGCACTGTTACACGTTCCATCACATGCACAGACACACAGTAACAGAAATGTCCCTTCTGACTGAAGAACAGGCAGCAAACGATATCGGTTCAGCTGCTGCCTGCTGAGGGACAAGCAGGACCCAGAAAAAACTTTCCCTATCACAAAATGCAGAACAAGCAAGACAAAACACAACTACAGGGAGAAATATTTGTGTAGTATTTTTTGCCTTTCCAAATCAAACTTCTGGTATTCACAGAGGCTGCCACAGGAACTTGAGTTCACAGCTACTCCCCTGACTGTGAGCTGGGACACACGTCTGGCTACAAAGTAAGATCTTGCATAATTCTGTCCAATTTGCTTTAGTATTCCCAAACTGTCAGGATCCCAGAGCTTAGCTCTGCCTCTCCACATCAAACGCTCACTGTTGTGGAAGGCTGCCTGCCTTCCCTTCGTGCCAGCTGCCCTGCTGCTTCTCCTGGAGCTGCTCGGATCCTGCCAACCCTCTGGCTGCACAAGCTGCCTATTCAGAGTGTTAAACTCCTGTAAAGAGGCTCACACGGAAGCCTTTCACCTTTTAGGAGCAGGCAAAGAAGATTTCTCATTGGTCACTCCATCCATACCCAGAGAACCTGAATCCCAGCTCAGAGTAGGTAATCCCAAAAGAATTTCCTTACTTTTCACCTTGAAATGCTGGAACAAAGAGCTTTGTTTTATATAGTTTGCTGCAGATTTCCTGAGAGGGTTTCGGTCTTTAGCAATGTCCCATGAGCTCTTACACCCCAGGGGATGGTGCAGCAGTGACCTGGATCTTTCACAGTTATTTGAGAACAGATCTGATAAGCAGACTAGGGGGTTACACAGATCCAAACAGCCTGGTGAAATTCCATTTTTCCCCTTTCTGTGCTTCTCTGCTGTCATGCTTTCCTATCTTTAAAAGATTAAGATTCTACTTAATATTGGAACAAGTAATTAATAGGACAAGACAGAAAACTTTACGGGAGCCTCCCAGCTCGCCCTGTGAACCCTTGAGGTTACATGACTTGGAACATCACCTGGGCAGTGAGGGACCGAGGAGAGGGGAAGGCTGCTCTCACCTCCAAAGCAAACACCACTTATGCTGAAGGGGGAAAAAGGGGATTTCACTCCAGCGAGAGCAACACCAATGAAACCTTTCCCAGACAGAGCATGCAAGGTTCCCTGGGAGCCCTGCCTAGCTGCAGGATGATGAGATTTTTGGACAAGACAAAGAGTGCAGCCAAGCTGACATGTGGGTGCTGATGAAGGTAAGTTTTTACATTGTTTATGTATTTACATTTACATCCTGTGATGTGCTCAAAGATGAAGGGAGATGACAGGCTTGCACAGCTCTGAGCATGTTGCTCATCAGCATCTGGCAAGACACTGTTTTGTCCACAGACCTCTCCTCACACCAGCTGACACCCTCGTCACCTGTATCTCAGCAAAGCTGGAAATTTCCTGCCAAGCTGAGGCTCCACATGTGGTAGGAGCTTGTACTGTGTGAACATGGACAACGCCTACTGGCCCAAAATGGCTCTGTGCTCAAAAAGATCAGAAAAAGCAGAGCATGGGAAAAGGAAGGATTATTATGCTTATTTTAGAGAATGAGATTTAAAACCAGAGGAGTAACCTGGAAAAATTACAGAGGCAGACTCTTCAGAAGCAGGAATTAAATATTCAGACACAGTTTTCGGCTTTAACTACAACACTGACATCTCTAAAAGTTCCCCAGTAAAAGCCCACAAGAGTCTGCACAGGCTGCTATGCCTGATAATCCCCAAAGACCACCTGCAGCCCTTAGGTCTCTATTTTCTTTCTTCCCTTGAGTAGAGGTACTTGATTTATGCTGAAATAGTGGAAAACAGGCAGGGGCTCCGTGTCTGTCCCCCTAAACTGTGACAGTTTCAACAATACAATTACAATTACAGCAATTACAGGAGTAGGGATAATCCAAGCCTACAGAAGAGCTACAGGAAGAAGGAGAAGCAGCAGTCAGGTTTCAACATTCATCTCCAAAACTCCCTTTGCAAAGGGACCAAATGCCTGCTCAGCAGTGGCCAGACACCTGGGTCTCCTGGCTAAATACCCTTGAGTAAAAGTGGAGAACCAAGAAACCTAACATGAATCAATTTTCTCCTCCTCAGCACGAGTTTGAAATTACAAAGGCAAGAAACAAGGTAAAATCCAAACTCTGCTACAAGTGAAGCAAGTTTGGGGTGCCCACCTCTCTGAAGAGCGCGCCATAAAACTGAACAATATACGGGCAGTCACTGCTTCGCATCACTACATCAAGGTCCATCAGAAGCTGCTTCTGCTCCTTTTCATCCACTGTCGACCGAATTCTCTGAAAGAGGAAGAGTGGCAGAGACTTTATCACTTACATGCCATTACTGTATCCTCAGCCCCGCTGATGGAGACACGTGACCGGGACCCCAAACCCAAGCAGAGCAGGCAGTCCCCCAGGCATGCTCAAAAACACTCTAGAGAATCAAGCAGTGTTCTCAAATAAAAAATATAACTTCCAAAGCTTCTAAAGCTGTTTAATCAGACTATAAAACCCTCAGTCCTCGCATAAGCATCAACATTTTCAGATGAAATGTCAGAAAGAAATTAAAGAGCTGAAATTTCATTGAAAACTACAGCAAAACACCACATCCAGGCTTTCATTTCAAAACAAATTCCCACACAGTTCTTAGCCATGTTGGACGGGGCTTGAAGACTGGTTTGAAATTTAACCAAGGAACATTATGTTTAAAACTTCTAAGCACAGAAGCCAAAAAGGCTCCTTCCACAGCCATGGCTGGGGAGAAGGGACTGTCATATAACCCAGCGAACACATTTCTCTGGTAATGTTAATGATGGGCAGCAGTCCTGTGAGCTCTTCTCGTAAAACTAACAATCCTTTACCTAGTACTGGCCTAGGGAACATCAACACTGTATAAAAGATACTTTTTATATAGATACACCCCATGTGTATATAGAGATATAAATGTACACACACACTATACTTTATATATACACTATATATAATGAAAAGTCTCATTTGGGCTTGAAAGAACAATGCACATTTGAAAACAGAAAACTATGTTTTCAAACATGAAACTGGTTAAATGAAGGATGGAGACAACCATCCAGAGTTTTTCCATGTGATTTTACAGATATATTTAACATCTTGCACTAATTAATACATTCCCTGAATCACAAGTGAGGAAATCGTGATCCTGAAGCTGTGACTCATGTTGAAAAACCATTAAAAAACCCAAGAAAAAATATCTGGCAAGAAGTCCAAGGCAACAGAGGTAGCCAGGACCCTTCTCGGGGACAAAAACTATCCAAGAAAAAAAAATTATTCAAGCTTGTGGAAAAAATCTGTAAGATACCAGCACCCATTTCACCAATACTGTGGCCCCATGGGCAACTGCTGGTGGCATCAGGACCACACATCAGCCAGCACAGGCCAGGTGTACGAAGGTACTTTCAAGGTTGGCCATTCATATGGCACCACATGTGAAACAGTGCACGATTATGTACTTCAGGACTTATTTTGTGATGACCCATACAAAACAAGGACAGTATCAACACTATAATTTTCCTTACCTGTAGTGTATCCTGGTATTTTGGTATTTAACCACTTGTTCTTAATGTTCTAGTACCTCTAGTTTGGCCTAGACCAGTAAATGCTATGTTTATATTGCCCTTTTCCCACCCTGTGAATTCTAGAGTTCTTGGGGACCTGTCAGGAGACTTGTCCAGCACCCACAGTCTGTAACACCCGTGATGTGCTGAGCAGGTGGGGTTCTGTGTCACCAACAGAGCAAGGAGCAGCTCAACGGGCCAGGAATGGAACTAAAACACTTCACCTCCGGGTCACTGGTTCAGGTGTGTTGCACACAAGTTCAGACAGTCACTGGCTATTTCCTGCTCTTGTGCCCTCACCATCCAGAGCTCTGCGATCCCCCAGAGGCTGAAGGGCGAGCAGAGTGAACGTCTCTCTCCAGGTGACGCACCAGCAGCTCTGTGTGAAATGGGAATGCCACTGCTCTGACCTCCACGGAAGGTGACGGATGCCAAAGCCACCGTGGTGAGACCCATGACCAATAGCTCAGTACCTCACTGAGACATGACCCACACTGAAAAGGTCACCTCTGGTGAGGAACCAAAAGGAGCTTTTCTCCATATTATAACTTGTATCCTCCTTCTGTGCCCACTCCATGTCTGTCTCCAAAAAGCCTCTTTCCTGGTCATCTGAGCGTTGGCCCAGACCTGCTCTGCATTCCCTTGCACCTGCACAATCCTGTCACAGCCAACCCCACGGCACCCTCCTCAAAGTCCACAGCTCCTCCTGAAAGCATCTCCTCCCACCTCTGACATTCCTGCTGTGCTGTTACTTCTCCAGCTCTGGAAACCATGTGAAATATATCCTGTACATTGCAGGCAATTTTAATGGCACTCCAGAACAACACTGAACCCAAACACTGCTCTTGCCAAACACGAGCTCCCCAGCAAGAAAGGGCTGGCAGAGGATCCAGAGCACAGACAGTGGGTCAGCTACAGGGCAGAGGTCCAGGCAGACACAGGAGCCAAAGGACAGCTTGAGAAGCCCATGTGGACACTCCAACAAATACTGCTTCAGGGAGTGAAGGAATGACGTGATACAAGATTGGGAGGTCTCACACAACGGTGCTGGAGACTGGCAGAGCCAAGAGAAGGGGAGAACTCTGAGGAGCAGCATGCAGTACAGCACACAGATAGGGTCAGCCCAGGCTGGACAAGGTGGCTCTGTTTAGCTGGAGTGTGCCAGGGAGCCTGCTGCAGCCCAGCACTCCCAGTTCACCAGCAGAACAGGGAAGGTGAGTAAAGCCAACAGCAGTCACTACCAAATAGCATGTGAGCCATGATACAACCTGTACCTGAACCCAAGGCACAGTGCAAAGCACTGCAGAGCTCCCACAGACACACTCCCCTAAGGACATGGGACATGGCAGGGAGGGAAACACAAGGCGAGGCAGCTGCTTGAAGGCAGCATTTCAGACAGGGATGACAGGGGCCGACTTCACTTCAGGCCTTACAGCTCTCAGCCTGGTCACTCTCCCGCAGGCAGTCACTGCTAAGCCACCCACAAGTGACCCCATGGCCAAACAAGCCATGGATGGAAAAAGGGGGGTTTGTAGTAGAAGTTTATGGAGTCTCCTTTTTAACAATCCCTTGTTGGTCTCCAATTTAAACTGTATCAAATCCTCTAGGAGAAAATTCTCCAGCCCTTTTAATTCAAACACAGGTTAGGACAAAGCCTTCCAACACCAGGAAGAAGAGCTCTGAAGCCATGCTCTGAGCAGCATCAACAGCAAAAGCACAATCTGTGCTGTGGATTGTGCCACTCTGAAACCTAAAACCAGGCAGATTCCAGAAACTGGACCCAAAACAGAAGAGACATCATCCAGCCCAATATGCACACAGAAAGATTCAGGTGCAAGGTGAAGTGACTGGTAGAAAAGAAAATTTAAAAAAAAAAAAAAAAGGAAAAAAAAAAAGCTGTAAACACCAAACTGAAACTCAGCTCCTTGAGCTGTGAGACAACCCAGCACTGTTCTGAGCACAGGGCTCACCTGTGTCCTCAGCAGAAAGCTCAGCACAGCAGTGCCTGGCAGTGCCACGGGAGAAGACGTCCCTCCACAGGATGGCAGGGATTTGGGACAACAAACCAGGAAGAAAAGGAGGGTTTGCCCAGTCACTGCTGAGGATGGGAGTATCTATCTCCCCATCTGAAACACATTTACTGCTGACTGAAGTAGATTGCAACTGGTTTCCCACCTCCTGTGATGAGGCTCTAACTCTCTCTCACCATTCCTTTCCAGCCCTTACTCATCCACTCCCTCCCCAGCTACCCCACCAGCAGGACTGGGAACACTGGTTTCCCCAACTCTAGGCCAGCAGACCTAAACAGATGACTGAAAAAGAAAATTCTGGAAGTGTCAGTTTGGGAGAAGGAACTCAATTGTGGGAAGAATTACAATGATGATTTGGCAATAAAACCCCAGCACTTTTCTTCAGAAGTCATATGGACACAGGAAGGACAGAAATTTGCCCCTGGATGGAGCTAAATATAATAATGTGAAATTCTGATGGGCCTTTATGGGCTATCAGGCATCCAGGTAAGGATGGAGGAATCATGGAGGTAAAAATACATGTTGAATTTCTGCTCTCAGGGGTATTTGATACTTAACAACCTCCTTCAGCTGTGAGACTGCCATCAAGAAATCTGAGAAAGTCAGACAGGAACTTCTGGGTTAAGGCAAAATGATGTACAAGAGACACTGTGCTCTGAACAAGAAACAGCTCCATGGCTTACTGGCTTCTTCGAAGAACAGGGATCTTTTATGGGTTTGACACCTCCGACTACCCAACTGCTCTTGAAAAAGCTTCTGATTTCCTTAGGACAAGTTTAGAGCAGAAGTAGAGCACGTGAAAAATACTGTTAAACTGAAAACAGGAAACCAGCAACAATGGCTGAGGACACTGACTGTAACTGGAGGCTGGACTAGGCAATCCTGCAGAGTGGGACTGAATCAGCCAGGCTGAGGATATTGGAAGATACAGAGAATTCTGGCCTACAGCTGAAAATCACTTTTGTTTGGGGTGGGGGAAAACTGAACACTGTGGACAAAAGCACCCTCTCCCCCAGCTGGGTTACTCTCCCAGCTGTAACCACTTCTGACAGAAAAATAATTCAATTAAAAAGAAATGCAAGATGCTTCCATGGGGCTGCGATAAGAAGCTTGAAGGTCAACCAAAGCACAAACCACTCCACTCATCTCTTGGTGATGTATTTCTCAGCCAGCTGAACTGGTTGAAATGAAACTGGCAGAAGCTGCTGATAGTGAACCCCAGATGTCCAAGGTGGTCCTTGCTGCAGGGCAGAAGAGCTGAGGAGCAGGAGGTGAAGATCTGCCTGAGCCTGAGGCTCGGACATCACTGCCAGGAACACCAGCTGCTCGGACACCACTGCTGTGTTTAGGCTCCTGACCTGCACAGGAGCCACCCAACACATCAAAGGTTGACTATTTTAAATATGTGCTTATTTATTTTATGAACTTTTCAAACAAGCAGCTTTCCCAGCCTTCCAGAGGCACTGTGAAGTACCCTGGCTAATAAAACCCACACCATGTACAGTATTTCAGTGCAAAGCAGAGCATCCTGCTCTAACTGGAAGAATGCTCCCCAGCTTTCATTCCAGTTTGGGCTATGTTTTTTTTTAATTTATATTCCAGGGATCTTTTAAAGCATCCTTTTTGTGTGAACTATCACCAGGGCCAGAAGGAAACCTCAGGACAGAAATTACACTCCCCAGCAGCTGGGTGAGTTTCCCAAGAAAACATTTCATCCAAATAAATGGGGCTTCTCTACATGCCTCTAATTTGTGGTACCCTCATGGAAGAGGAGGCACAGTCCCTGGAGCAGCTGGGACAACACCAGGTGGTGATGCTGGAGGGCAAATACAAAAAGGGCTGGAGAACTGCACACACTGTGGAGCCTCTCAGACAAAACCAGGAGCGACAGCGTTGGAGCAGATCCTGAGGAGGAACCAGGGCTCTCTGCACAGTGGAGAAGCCCAGGACAAATAGTCACAAGTCACTTACGGACTGCCACAGACTGGGAAAAACCAGACTAACACAGAAACGAGAAACCAGAAGCAAAATCAAAGGATAGTGGGTAGAACTGAAAGCCTGACAAGGCAAGATCACCAAGAGCTGGTGCGGCAGACACACACCAGCCAGGAAAAGAGACTTCTCCAAGGAAAATGAGGAGCCAGGAAGACAAACCTGTCAAGGTGAGGATTTAGCATACAAACTGGCCTTGAAATTATTAGTTTGCATAGCCAGTTCTGGCACTGGACAAAATTGGGCTGTTCTCTTTCCCACCTGGAAAAGTCTTGACCTCATATGCCAATAAATCCTCAAGAAAAGGAAAAGGGTATTTTCAGTGACAAGAAGACTGTGATGGCAGCTGACCCAGAGCAAGAAGATGCATCTCCAGGAAGATCTGAAAGGAAGGGACCTAAAGAATGAAAGGATTGGTTTTTATTTGGACATAAAAATTTGGAAGATTAGGAAAACATAATGCAACATTTTCCAGGGGCAAAAATGAGAAAGGTTTTAACACAAATCCTCCTGAGCTGGATCCCTCTTTCCTTCATCTTCTCCCCCTCCTCCTGACAGCTCTAGGAAGAGGCTCTCTATGGCAGAAAGCGTAAGAGGTGCACAAACAACTGCAGGTGGCAGCAACAGGAGCACCAGGTCCCTGCTCCTGCAGCCCGCTCCAGCCTTCAGCCTGTTCCCAAAGAGGTACAGAATGGCTTTTTGTCATTGAAACAAGTATTGACAGAGAATGACCAAGGCTAAAGGAGAGGGAGGAGCAGCAGGACTCACCAAGAGCTCATCATCCCAGCCATGCTCCACCAGCTGAAGCTTTGCTGCAGTGGTTTTAGCCAGCGACACAACAAGGCCCATTTCAGGCTCATCTTCTTCCTTTGCTACTGACTCTGGAGCACAGATGAAAAGCTTTCTGACTCACCCAGGGCCTGGCAGCCCTGCCCATGCCAGGAGATCCATTAAAGGTGCCAGGATTGCATCTGCCAGGACCCATGGGCTGATAGACCAAAATGCGTTACCGGGAAAAATGAAAGAAAATGGTGTTTCCACCTGCAGATCTTAAGTCATTTTGGTGATATTTCAGCCCCCAAGAATTATTTTCCTTCAGTGGTAAGAAAAACTGGATGTGCAGCAAAAAAAGGCTGTGCTGGGGGAGCCCTGAGGGCACAGGAGCCACACGCACCAAGCAGAGGAAAGCCTGGGAAGCTTCAAGGAACTGTTCCTTGTGCAAAGGCATGACAGGCTACAAAAAGCCAGAGAAAGGAGCTGGGAGCAGGATTTGAAGATACGCTCTGGCAGCCACACCTTTGGGGGCCTGAGGGGAGCAAGGATGAGTGTCCAGAGGTGCCCAGCTGGCCTGGCACAGCAGGAGCTGCCTTCAGCCAGAGGAAGATTCCAGCAAGGGGGAAATGAGCAATGTTTCAAGCTGCACAGTTGCAGAACGAGGAGGATTTGAATCTCCCTGTGGTAGAGTGGGGTGAGACAAGCCTGGTCATGGTAGCTGCAAGCAGGACATGGCCCTTCCAGAAGTGGGGTAGGAATTCCCTGACTGTGCTGGGAATTTGCAGCAACAGTAGTGGAAATTTGGAGAGTGGTGGAGAAGGATGGAGGAGCAGTTGGGACAGGTCCCTGTACCAATTTTCTCTGCATCCAGTGAGCAGAACAGCCAACCTTTGGCTTGCAGCCTCCATAAAACTGTTTCCTTAAGCTGAATGTCCTTCCAAGGATGCTTGGCCTGCTGCACTGGTGCTGCTCTCGGGGAAGCACAGGAGGGACAGCAGCCCAACCAAATAACCAGACACTGGCTTCACAATCCAGCTGTGAAGGGCTCCTGTCGCCTGCCCCCAGCACGGTGCCACACCACAGAGCTGCAGGTGTCATGGAGATCATAGCCAAGACCTCACTGAACTGGCACATTTTCACAAAACACAGTTTTCCTTCTCAAACTTCTCTTACAGAAGAGCTTTATGCTGAAGGAGAGCACATGGTTGAAGGCAACAGTTCCACAGTGAAGAGACCACAAAGCTTGAGAGAAAGAGAGAGCAGGAGGGCAACAGTCCCCAACATGGACAGATTAAGATAGAGGAGGAGCAGGAAGATTAATGCACAACCATGGCTGCCCCAAAAGCATCAGGAGGCTGAGAAAGGAAAGTCTGAGGAGTGTGGGATGAACTAGTCACTAGTCCAAGCTTAGCCCCATCCTGAAACCTCATCTCACAGAACTGCACCATCCAGTCTGGGGAATTGCTGCTGCTGCCTTGGAGACCTCACTGACTGTTCCACCCCACCTTCCTTGGCTCAGTTTCGTGTTTTCTCCTCACTGGGACAAACAGAACAGTCACTTACCACTACCGTTTTAGAAACGATGCTGTTGCCCAAACCCTCCAGCCTTTCTTCCCCAGCAGGCCTAGCCACGTCCACCCAAAAGAAATAGGGTCAGAGAAAAGAAGGTGGCACCAGCCCAGCCCACAACTTTAACATTTCACAGTTTAGTCACTGTAAACAAATCAAATTTACTTGTTTAAAAGTGAGCCCCCAAGCCCAGAACCCCCCTGAGGCTCAGAACACACCTCATCCCTTGGGAAAGCCAGCTCGACATGCTGAGCCATGCCATCTCCAGCCACGTGCTTCAAGGACACA
>QWTY01064500.1:0-14453 GCA_008033365.1 Pseudorectes ferrugineus
TACAAGTCCAACAGTGAGACCATCACAATCTGCAGACACTCTTAAGGCAATAATCATACAACGGTTTGGGTTGAAAGTGACATTTAAGGTCTTCTAGTTCTAACTCCTCTACTGTGGACAGGGACACCTTCCACTAGACCAGGCTGCTCAGAGCCCCATCCAACCTGGTCTTGAACACTTCCAGGAATGGGACATCCCAACTTCTCTGAGCAACCTGTTCTAGACACTATGTCTTGTTAGACAAATTAGGTGTAGGGGCAGCAAGCTTTTGGGCATACAAACTCTTGTTTGATGGCATGAACGACATAAAAATCAGTTACGTGGGCAAACCTGGCCTCTTGGTGTTTTGGATACAATGCATAAAACTTTGGAGAAATAAATTTCCTACTGCACGATATAAACCAGCTCCCCTAAGCTGGGTCATAACTGATTGAGGGACATCCAGAGCTTCTATTTCCACTTAACAACTAGGAAATTATTTTCAGCAATTTATGGTGTACTACAAAGCTACCCAAACCAAAAACACTGTGTATTTTAGATGCTGTATAAAAATTAGTGCCCTGGGATGTGTGTGGGAAATAACCAGTATTTAAAGTTGGTAATTGAAATTATTAATAATAGCAAAAAAAAAAAACCTCCAGTCTCCAAGCAAGTCATCATAATGCTTAATAATTGATTCTAATTGTAATAAATACTAATGAATTCATTTAGAAAGTAATGTAGCTTTATATGTTTATTCACTTTCCTAAGAAATATTTGTGTTGGTGCTATGTCAACAATTTAATACACTAAAATAATTTATAATTATTTATTATTAGTTTCAACACTTAATAAAAAGCAGTCGTTTCACATAAATACCAAAGCAGTCTTCAGAGCACATCTGTGTCCCCGGCAAGCACTCAGTCTGGCTTGTGAGTCCTTTTACCATCTGTGAGCCTGCAGGATGAAACTTCACCAGCCAGCTGAATGTCCCAAACAGCAGAATGAGCAGGCCTGCAGGGAGGACCTTACCCTAACCTGGGATTTACCAGCATCCAGTCTGTCTATCTCCAGAGCCAAACATTTCCACTAGGAAGAGATGCAGTCAGCTCCTCAGCAAGAAGATCATCCCTCCATACTGAGTTAGTAGCTCTGAATAACCTCTCCCACCCCTACCCAATTCCCTACCTTTCTGAAGTCTGTCCAGTCTGCTTCATCTTCTAAGACAGCAGTCCTCTTCCTCCATTAACTTTGCTAGGGATGCAAATATTTATGACAGCTTTTTCAACTCAGCTGTTTGATTCATCTGTGAAGGTTATCAGGTACTACATTAACCTCTTTTGTGCCACTTGGGATGTGTATCTCCTGCTGCGCTCACATTCCTGATGTGGAGCATCTCTCAGCAAGAGTGGCAGCAATAAGCAGGGCAGTGCCCTCTGTGGAGCTCCAGGAATGTGACTGCAGGCAGTTCCTGCAGGGTGAGGGGACACAAATCTCCTGCCCACCGTGGGCTCAGAACTAATGTTGGGGCCAGCTGGTCACCTTTTCACTGTGCACACTGAGAGGGAGATGCTGCCCTGCATAGGAAACGCAAACCTGCAATCCCTGGCTCTAGGATTGAGGTGATTATGTGATCAGCACCATCCTGCCTGGAATTGCATCAGGACTGGACCAGGTGTTGTCCCTCTAGGCACAAAAGATCACTTCTATCACAGCACTAGTAGGGATGGTGGTGAGGCACATGGTAAAAAGGCCACATCAAAACTCTCTCTTTCTAAACCTGTCACAGCTGGATCCCCACTCCTGTCTCCTAGGGTCACCTCAGAAGGCCCAAACTGTGCCTGAGTCACACAGTGGCCTGCATGCCCTTGCCCATGCCACTATTATGACCAGCTGACAATGCCTTTACAGTACTGTTTTATCTGATTCATCTCCCAGCTGCTCATCTTCCTGATTTATGCCATCAGCACCAAAGGCTGATTAGCAAATGGAACAAAAGGAAGGGGATTCACACTGTCCTTCTAAGGTTTATGAGTGCTGGCATGCCTTTTTTATTTCTCTGAACTTGAAATCCTGGGCACGCTCACCACCTGTCTGCTTTGTCAGGCACCTCCATGGTGTTTGACAATAGCTAGCTGTCCTCTAATTTAACAGGAATTATGGATCTGACTCAGAAGATTCAGTACACACAGTATAGGTTGTTGTGGGTCAAGGACTAGACCTTACCTCAGCCTAAAGCACAGAAGTATACTGAGAACTTTCAAAGACACCACTAACTAATCTGTTTTTGATTCCAAGCAAAAGACAAAGTCCTGGGATGGCAGTAGACAGGCCTCTTCATCTCAAGAGTGTTGTGACAAGAGCTGGATATTATCCTAAGTGCTTCCCCTGCTCTTTTAAAAGAGCAGGTCTTGATACAATCACCAAGACCTCAAGAAGAGTTGCAAAATTTGCCACCTCAAGGTACCTCAGGGGATATTGCAATGCAGTTGTTGCAAAAATGAGGAAGCTACCCCAAGGAGCTCAGACCTGTGACAAGCTTTTATAAATGCGTGGCTGCCATTCTGCTCACACCTTTACTGTAAATATGAAGCTCTACAGGATGAGGTTAAGAGCTGGGCTTTGTGGCTGACTCATCTAGCAGACACAGAGCTCCTGTGGGCTGTGCTGAGAGAGAAACACAAGGAGTAAAGGGATTATACTGTATTGTAGGTCGAGAGCCAGTTTTGGTGGAGTGTTAATCTCCAAGAGTATCATTGCCAAAGTCACTCCTTAATGTAGCAGTTCAAGAGACAGCCGCTGTCTTAGGACCCGAGGCTAACCTATTTGATGTCACACTACAAGTACAGCAGGTGCTGGGTTTGCAATGTGTATTTGATGTCTAGTGTTGAAAAGTGAATTGATTGAAATGCTGTCAGGCTGCATTTTGAATGATTGCACTACTAATGTCACCTAGAGGCAACTTGATGGACATTCTGCCATACATAGAATACAGTAGGATGGAAATCATCATTTGCAAATCATCACCTTTGAAAGTACAACAAGCAATTCAGCTGAAAAAAAAAAAGAACTGGAAACATGTTGAAGAAACATTAACCTGAGGAAGTGAGCAAATCAGGAACACCAAATATTTAGGCTCATGGATTTCTCATTATGGGAATTTTCAGCCAACTGTATTTCTTTTAGGGTGTTGCATTTCAAACCCTGTGTTTAATTTGATAATGTAATTCTACCACAGGAAATCTAATCAGTTTGTCTTCTAAGTTTTTTGTGATATACATTTGGGGTTGTGTTCATTTATGAAAGTAGTTTTACAAAATCTGTCATTATATACAAACATGACAAAATGAGTAGTAGAACACTGGCATATTTTTGAAAGGATATGGGGATTTAGCTAACTAATTCACATTTAGATTAATAAGAACTTAGTATTTAAATTCTGTAGTTAATCATATAAATCACAGTTTTGACCTATATTTCCTTTTCCTGACACCAACCTGGGTTAGAGTTTATAAACATTCATGTTATAGGATAAAGGTAGGGAAGACTTCCTTATTTCCAGTGTCTACTATTCTCCATAAAAGTAGAATTCTGCAATTAATTTTACATCGATCTGGAGATTAATTTTAGCAATGTGGTAAAACCATTGGCTTATATGTGCTCTCAGAACCAACATCCCAGAAAGAGGAAGAAGCAGGACTAAGGAAACACAAGTATTTCACCACAGTCATCTACTATTTTCAGCTTATGTTAGCTAGTACGCTGAAGCCTTTCTTCAAGTACTCTTCTATCAGATTTTCTAAGAAATTTGGTATGAATTTACTGTGAGTGTATTCTTCTAGAAAACAACAACAGAAACTGGGATACAGGCTAGACATTCAACTGTTTCATTTAAAAATCCTGTGGGGTTTTTCTTCATATACCAGTGTATTTAAATGTATCCCCAAAGATATTATGCGCTCCTTGAGCATTACAGAACACAGCATCTCATCTAGAAGAACATTTCAAGTTCTATATAAATTTGGCACCACACCAGGGAAAATCTATCCCATCCACTAACAAATGGGGACAGGAAGCCATTTTGAATCTGCACAAAGTCACACAGCAAGTTAAAGAGTTCTGTGTCTACTGAAAACAAAAAGATTCCACATTGAAGCAGGAACTGCTCATACAGTTGAAAAACCAAGTAGAATCAGGAACAGACTTCTTTTCCAGCCCCTTGAAAACCCACTGCTCATGGTACCATGTGTAGCAGTGAGATGTTCAAGCAGACACTGCTTTTCTTGAGCAAGGAACATGGAACAGGGCCATGAAAAGGCCAGACCCCGACTAAAGGCAATCTGCCTGGGAACTCTCCTGCTGCACTGCACACATGAATCCTAAATGGGGCCACTCATCTTGGAGCAGAAAGAGCAGGGCTTCTGGAAGGAGAAAAGAAGCTGGGAAATGAGGGTAACTTGAGTGAAGCCCCACATTGTCTGAAGAGGACCAGGCTGGTGGTTGCAATGGGGTCCATTGACAGTGCCAGACTAGGTGAGATAAAGAGGCAATGGCAGCATCCTCCCAGGAAGCACAATCAAGAGAGGAAGCTGAAAATGGGTTTGTGACACAGCTCTAAGGTACACACAGGGTACAGGACAGGAGACAAAGTTACCTTGCAGGGCAGGTCTGGAGCCCACCCCAGAAAGCCAGTCAGCAAGCCAGAGCAATGGCTGGATGGCACTGGAACACCTATAACTTGGCTTAGGGGACAGCTCACTGCCCAAGGCTGAGTCAGCCTGGACCTGCAGGCAAGGGCTGTGGGACAGGGCCTCAGGTGAGCCTCACCAGAGCTCTTAAGGCCAGTCAGGGCCTCATACAACCCAATCTATACTTTGGAAGGAGATGGGAGTCTAAAGCCCTGTTTAACCAAGAAATGTTGCTGCTTTACCTTTTAATAAAAATATATACCCACTCTTATGCTGAAAGGCTGTCATCTAGCCAACAAAAGATCAGGTGTTTCTTCAGCACCTGATATAACCTACCATATAGGTATGTATTGGGGTAAAAAACGTTCTGCTCAAAGGGTGATAGGCAGTCTTTCCTCTTACTTGTCTGCTGTGTAGACTGCAAAAATCAGTTTAATGAAGAAAAGTTTAAATACATAAATATTTACATATGAAATAGATCCAAAAAAAGAGTACCCAGTATTCCTCTCTCCAAATTGAGCCTTAAACCATTAACTCCTATTAAAAATTGGGTAAAAGTCTTAAATGAGTAAATGGTAGGCTCTGTAGCCAGTGTGTCATTTTAAACATTAAAAAAATTGGTGTCTTCTAAGGGAATCTTTCAATATTTAGAAATTAGCTGGCTGCCTGATTATCGAGAATTTGTATGCACATTCTTTTCTTTCACTGATCTGCTCTTTCAACATCAGGAATGGTAACACTCTGGGAATTGTTTACCCAAGATCAGTGTGGTTCAAGTGTTACTTAGGATCTCAGTTAGCATTTCTCAGGTTTTAAATGTTTAGTCCTTGGGGAGAAGTGAAAATGACAGCAGGAAGAACCTGGAGTACTAAGTCCTGCTGAAGCTGGCACTTGATGACAGGAGGGGAATGAACACACCAGGCACTACATTTTATGATAGAGCAAACAGGGAAGTTTGTATTAGATTGTATCAACTTCTGCTGTGTCTTGAGCACATCTGAAAGAAAAGAAACAAACTGCTGAAAGTTACAGGGTACAAAAGCAAGAAGAGTGCATGGAGAACAGGAAGCTGGGAGTACGTGTAAAATGGAAATAAACAGTAAAGGAAAAAAAAGAGACCTGTCACCTCTCACATGACAACTATTCTAAGTGATGGCTTTGCAGTTCAGATGAGAAAGAGCTTGTTCCTTCCTCCCTTGGCCCCAGGCCCACCAGAGGGAGACACTTCGCCTAGGGGGGAATGGCTTTGGCATCTGATGATCTGAGCCTCATGTCAGAAAGATGAATAGAGTAATTTTCTCTGAAGTAAAACAGGCAACAGGCAATGAAGGGTAGGGTGTGTGGTGGTAGTGTGCAAATCCGTCTTTGGTTGGCCTAGAATATTAGAAAGGCATCCGCCACACGAGGAAGTGATATCCCATAAGAAATGCTAAGAGCCATGGATTCGTGTTTGCAGAAAGCTGACACCAGGTTGTTTCAGAGCTGTCAGCCCTCTGTGGGCAAATTGATTGATCCGTGGGTACAAGCACCCCAGCTCTGAGACTTAGGCAGAGTTTGGACACACAGACACTGGCAAACATCTTGCTGACCCTGCTGTAGGCAATCTGCTTCCAAACCTATAGAGCTGTTCCATCCTAGGCAGTGTTCCTGAGCACAAAGAGCGGACCTTTATTTCCTGCTGCCATCACTTGCCATTGATCAAAGCTACAGCAGGGTGATAACCCACTGCAGACCAGAAAGGCTGTAATACACTCTTCCAGGAAGACAAATGCTTTCTGAGGCTTACCTATAGCTATAACATAGCCTTCCATCCATCCATCTGTCCCCGCACTTAGAAACAAGCTGGCTTCATAAGGATTCAACAGCAATAGACAGTTTACTCTCCCTTCCAGATGCGCTACTCTCTTCTTCAGTAGGTCAAAGTCCTCTCCCCAAACTGCAGCCATTTCTGGGAAATGCTACCAGGAAAAAGAAAGCCTGCCTCTCCTGTGTTACCTTCACAATATAATTGTAAATCTGCAACACTCTGAGCAGGCCACAAATTCCACAGGCCAAACTGTAAACACTGCAGGAATTCGAGGTCCTTGACATTTCACGGAAAGCAAAGCTGTGAGACTGAGGAAAACAAGCTAAAGGCTAAGTTAAGATATGTCTACCAGCTCCTAAGAAGGATCAGTTCAAATAAGGAACTGCAGTCACAATTTCCTGCTTGATTGTCACTTTCTTCCAGTGAAGAAATAGTCTGCAACTGGCCCTTGTCAGGAACAAATTACTTTCCCTTCACTGCCAAGTCAGCTCCACATGCCCTGCACAGAAGAGAAGCAGCACTGCAAAAAGCCAGTTTTCCCCAGAGGTTAGGAACTACACAGGCTGGTAATCTGTACAGATTGTTTTAAAGGGGTAACTTACCCTGCATTTACTGAGAGCAGTATAAAGGACTAAGTGAGAGTTTCGTTCTAAATTAATTGAAAAAAATCTGCCATGCAATATTTTGCATAGGAATTCTCATCAATGAAAATTTTTTATCCCCTGAGAGTGAGCTTTAGGGAGAGCTAAGACAGAATCTAAATCCAATCTAAAAGAAATGTGGTGAAAGCATATAGGTATTTTAGCTTATGTTCTCAGACAGAGCCAATCTGTACAAATTTAAAAAAAAGAATTAAAATTAATTACAAAGAGAAGTGTTTTGAGACATACTATTTTCAGACTTCGAATTTCTTTCCTTTAAGTGCGGGCAAGATACAATGAGCAGTCTGCTTAGGCCTTCCTCACTTCATTTTTTCAAAAAATGTTACGTGTGTGAGAAAAAGGGAAAATCATCAACAATGAGGGTCCCAAGTGCAAGATACTCACACTGGACGGCCATTTGGAGTTTATTCTATGGCACAGTCTAAGAGTCCTTATTCAGCACTTAAAATCAATAGTAACTTCACTGAGAAAGGCACGTCTGTCAGAGTTCAGGACTCTGAAGAAACTGTTTTAAAATACTGAGAATAAAATCACTAAAGCAACAATGTAAGCTTTAAATTCATTCCATTATGAATGTAGACTTCACATGTAGATTCACATGTAGATTTCCTAGTTTCTCAATTAGGAGGTGTACTTTGATGCTTTGTTTTCTTTTGTTCAGCCTAAATGAACTTTTTATTATAACTGCAAATTAACTTTAGTGTATCTATCATACTTCAGTAAGTCCAGATTTGGACAACTCTTGACTGCTTACTCAGGTTTCTGGACTTGTTGTCTCCTAGGCAGAGTAACTTGATCCATGCATCCTGTTGATTCTTTCAATGTCTAAAATTAGCACTGTGCACGCACACTTCCTCTACCTGGGAGCATGCTCCCCGACAGAACCAGGGGCGGCACTCAGCCACAAAGGCCCAACTGTTTGTTTCTTTGACAGGAGAAACCAGAGATTTTTACCTTTAACTTTACATACAAGGAAGAGATTCCATCCCACTCTCACATCCAGCACATGTGACAAGTACCATTTTGTTCAGCTACACGCTGAAAATGGTGACATGGTTTGTAAGCACAAGTGGTGGCACCCATCCCAACATACGATTACCATTACCCCTGGCTCTGACAAGGCCAAGCATGGTAGAAGCTACGTGGCGGTCACAGGACGGCACACTTGGAAAGGTTAAAGAGAATCCCCCAGCCTCTCATTCCTCTCCTCCTCCACTCTTCCGTTCTCGCAAGGATCTCTTGGGACGCCCTTGCTAGAAAAACATTTGTCAGAAAGCGGAAGGCAACCCAATGGGAACCATCAGTGAACCTGCATTTACTTTATTTAGAAATGACACCCCATCCCTGTCCCCTGGGGCAAAACTTCTTTTCTAGACATGACCTCAGAGATGTGCTACATGCACCCTGCACAATTTATCACCATGCTGCCTATAATTAGGTTTGTTAACATACAGCCTAGTGCAGTCTTGTTGACTGGGAACTTAATCAAGTTACTATTGAGTTCTTGTATGCATTGCTTCGGGTGACTGTTTTACTTGTAGAATTATAGCTGTGACCAACGTGAGGAAATTAGCTCTGGACACAAGTTTTTTACTTTTTTTTCCCCCTACATGTGAAAATATTTAGCAAACAGTGACAATGATGGAAAACAGTAGGAAACAAAATGTTCTACATTAGTATAAAACATGAAAAATGCAGCAAGGACCCTCAGTGGTACAACATGTGTTATGCTGGCTGGCAGTCCATTAGGCTTGATAGACATTTCACTTACCTAAGTCAAATATAACAGTCTAGTATTCATTAATATAAGAAGGGGGTTGTGGAATCAAGCCTACCATCTGGTTAGAACGACAGAATAATCTACAACTCATGATTAGGTCTAAGGAGTGGAATTTCACTTTAATCTTTTTCATTGCTCGAAATTTCCATCTGCGCAGTACGGCACATCATTTTTCTTCAAGACAAATGTGCTGTTTTTCATGTTCCAAAATTAGATCAGAAGAAAACGATTAATCATGTCATGGCCTGGGAAAGGAAACAAAGCCCTGATATTTCTCTCTCTCTCTCTCCCCCCCTCTCTTTCCCTCTCCCCCACCCCCCCGCCCCTCCCAGCTCTGGCTCTTTGCAAGGTCCTTTCTTTCCCTGCCTCAATTTTGAACACAACTTTCAGAGATTCACATTGTGGTGGGCTAGAAACACTCAGAAAACAGGAATCTAAAATAAAGACGTGGCTTTGATTTGCATGGCCGTTTTTATTTTCCCCTTGCCTCTCCCCCACCCCCAGTTTGCCACTTCATCGTTTCCTCCTTCTCTCTCTCTCTCTCTCTCTCCCTCCCTCTCCACCCCCTACCATGTGCCCCCTGGCACAGGACGACAGATGGTGACCTGTTTGCATGTGACACCGTAACTGAATCTAAACTCAAGGAAACAAGTCACCGGGCTGCAAATTAGTGAGACCACACAACTGTCAGGTGGCAGTCCCCTTTGACAGTTGTAGGCCATTATAGGAACATTGATGTTTTCGCAGTGTGACAAAAAGGAATCCTTTTTGCAGCAGACCTGTCTGTCAGCTGGCTCTCAAGTCATAACAAATCCCTGGCACTCAGCTGAGGCTGAACATTCGCAGCGTCAGGAGGATGATAAATGACCTGCAGGGCTTTGAAGTGCCTTGGCAGTTCAGATGGGTCCGCAGTGCTGACAGAGAAATATACACAACAGCGTAACCAATAATGAGAACATTAAACATTCCTGCTTTGTGACAGGCTGACAGAAAAACCCAGCCTCACATCAATCATCTGTGGAGATATAACCTTGACAATTAGCCCCCTCTCTGATACTCAGAGTAACCTTTTTTTTTTCCCCTTCCCCACCTCCTTTTTTTTTTCTTTTGCCTGGCTTATCTTCCCTGATCTTTTTTTTTTTTTTTTTGGTATGGCAGAGAGGGAAAAAAACAGCAGAAAAAAAAAAATCTGACATCAAAAACGATCTTTTCCTTTTCCTCCATGCAAAAATAAAATATGCCAGGACAAAGTTTATTTGATGGACTTCCACCTATTTCCCTTTAGGAGAAAGGAATATATTTTTTGCCCTATCTACCAAAGCATCTGTCACTACAAATACTCCTAGCAGAATTTTGTTTACATATTATGCTTATTTTGTTCCTTAGGTTTTTTTCCTTTCCCCAACTCTTACATTCATATCAGTACATTCTGTTGTCAAGCATCGTTTCCACTTGTAAGAGTGAGATGATTAAGCACACGACTGTCCCCTTGTTACTGTATTCCAGGATCATTCAATAAAACAGATAGAATCTCAGCTTCTTCCCATAACCTTGTGTTTTCTTTTTTTTTTTTTTTTTGTATGTGCCTGTACTGGTTTGCCATTTTTTAAAACCCTTTACAGAGCAAAAATAATCTTCAAAGGACAAATGAAAGGTGCAGCTAATCTTCCTGAAAACTAAACACTTTTAACAACCCCCTGGAATAATTCTCTCTGAAGGGCAGGGATGCATCCTGATCTTGAGGACACTCTCTCCACTCACTGGGAATTTCTCTTGCTCTCCCCAGTGTGGGATCAGCAGAAATTCCTCCTGATATACATGACTGACTTCTTGCCATGGCTCTCTTCTGACAGCAGAGGCATTCGAGCAGTGGGGTCAATGGGAGTGTCTGTGCTCTGTGAAAATTAGGCTTCTGGGCACTTTCTGCACTCCATCCCGGTGGCCTGGAGTCTCCTAAGTCACTAATTCAACCCACAGAGAGGTTTCAAAGGAGTCTAAGCACCCTTGTGAAATAGCTTCAACCATAAATGAGGTTCAAAATGGCATTTGTTGCAGAAGTTTTCATCTGGAGGAATGTTAGTAATGTAAAAAACCCCAAACTTTCTGTCACTGAATTAGCAGCAAATCCTCTAAGGTGTGTTGTGTTCAGGTCTCTGTCTCCCTGTTCCCAAAGGAATTTCCATTTCACTTATGCAATGACAAACATGCACTCTTGCTCTCATCAAGTACAGCACAGCTCCAATACTTTGATGTGAAGTTCAGGTAGTGAAACAGATTTACACACAACCAAGCACTTGTAAATTTAAAAAAGCTGTGTTTCTAACCCTGAAGTAAAGTCTGTCCCCAAGGTCCATTTTCCTACACATATTTTAAGATCCCTGTGCAATGCTCGTGTAGTGGAAAGAAGATAAAAAGAAGAACAACACGCAAGGCCTTCAACCTTCAATACACTTATAGAAGAGCCAGATGATGCTACTGAAATGGTATATTCCAGAGTCTGTCAGCTGAGTCCTGCTGCTGTCAAAGTATGTCCTGTGCACGTAGCCACAGCTGTTGACTTCACTATTAGAAGAGGTCAGCATGAAGGAGAAAAGAAAGTTATTAGAAAGATGATCGAGAGTAAGTGGCAAAACCTGTTCAACAATTGCCTGACCTCATTTGTACTCTGATCATACTATTCGGATAAAACGACAAACCATTTTCATAATACAGCAATGGAAGATTGGCCTCTGCAGAACCGTGAGGAGCTATTTCACTCCCAGGTAAGTATTTTTAAGACACTGGGCTGACAACAATGGAAAGAAAACTTCTCTTTGCCTTCATTATACCTGCTTAGTGGCTACTGACTGACTGTCACAGCACACTGGAAACATACTGTGTACCACATTGCATACCCTATGTGGAGGACGTGGAGTCAGACATTGTGGTTGCTATGTCCTGCTCAGGCTTTGGAAAGCCCAGATGTGAAAGTGCTTGCCCACTGTGGGCTGAGGCTCCAGCAGAGCCAGGCAGCGAAGGACTAGAAGCGTCCTCTCTTTCCTCTGGATCTGAGACTGATGTCTGGTGACAGAGGGACATCATTCAATCTTTGGTTTCTCTACTGAGAGAATGAATTTCCCAAAGACTGATTCTTTAGCTCATTAAAAATAGAAATCTGTTTGTTTTGAGCCTGTCTCACAGCCAGATGACCTTTTCTCACCATGATAGCTGGTACCAAGGAAAGGGTGTTCTCAGCCTGTGTACTGTATCTGTGGGATCTCTCATGTGCTTGATTTCAGTCTTGTTTCACACACCTTCAAAGAAATTGCCACACCCCACTTTTTAAATTGCTGCATATATGAGTTTTAGGCCTGCCAGACAGGCTGGATAACGCCATCTCCTCTGCAGATAGTAACTCACAGTGGGGGAGCGAAACTCCTGGAGCTCCAATCCCCTTGTGGTCAGTCTCTGGCCAAAGCAAGTATGATTTCTGACCTACGAACACTGAGGGCCCAGAAAGTATTTCTTCCCACTGTCCTAACCCATTCCAATATGATGCTTTATGGCCTATCCTACAGTATCATCAGTAACTATATTTGGGTAGTAACTGCTGATGACAGAATCTATAGAGGATTTCTGTAAGATACATGTGCAGAGCAAACAAACATTTTTGTCCCTGCAGCTTTCTTCCCTTCTACCTGCGTACCCACAGAAGAGGACAGGCTGCTCGTCATGCTTTCCAGCGAGGAGATGGATGAAAAGTTCGCCCTTGACCACCAGACAAGGAGCTTCAGGCCTTTCACAACTAACATTACAGAGTTTCTCTTGTAGAAGACCATGGCTGTAGGAGTGGGTGGATGCATTCAGATCCCACCCTAACAGGCCTCTCAGTGGAAAGGGGTGAAAGGCCTGAACCATTTGCTGAGAAGATGGCAGAGGTAGAGTGTAACCACTCACTCCTTTTCTCCTGATCATGTTGGAGGACTGAGCAAGCATCTGGTGCGCCCAAAGATTGGTGAGGCCAAAACTGGACAGAGGCATAAAGCACTAGTCATCACAAAGGCTAAGGAAAGGAAGAGTCTGGAGAAGCTATACAGCTCCTCTGCCATTCAGGCAGCCATCATTTGTGTTGTCTGTTTGATGAAATTTTTAAGAACCAAATTTTGCTGAAATTATCAAATCTCCTAATCGAATCTCTTGGGCCATAATTCTTACTCTGACATTTTATTTGGCTCACAGCCTTGAGGTAATCACCACTCCCTGCCTCAGTTTCCTCACAAACAGGAATGGATGCATTCAAATTACATTCACCTGAACAGCACGCTGTAAAATTTAATTAAGCCCTGAAAAGCACTCTGCAATTGTGAGATGAAAAGGTGCCATTAAAGGCTTCTAGTATTATATTTCACTAAGACTCTCAGAAATATTTTGGACGGAGTTAAAGAGAGAAAATAAAAGGGAAATAAATCATAAACATTGCAGAATAAATGCTGCCCGCCCCTTCTTATCTGTAACTCACAAGGCGTATAGATTACATCTAAATAATCCTTTGTATGAAAAACTGTCCATACATTTGCACGCAAGATGTAAGGACAATGCTGGGTTTATATGAAAGGGAATATACATGTTTCCTTGCACACCCTCAGTGAAGTTAAAAGGGTTAATAAAATATAAGTTGAGATCAAAAGAAATCTGAGGTGACATTTTGGCCTTGAGGCCTTCTCTTGGCTGTGGGAAAACAGAGTGAGGCTGCTCTGCAACCTACAAGCTGAAGTACAATTAGTGGTGTTTTCAGACTGCATTTTTTTTTTTGCTTAAATCTGTAGAGATATAAGCATATGCAATGAAAGCACTGTGAATTTAGTTTTACCAGTAGAGAATTACTAACAGTGTTAAAGATAGAGATAATTTGAGAAAATTGAAAGCTATGTAATTAGAAGATTATACCCAGCCAGATCAGAACCAGATATAATATTAAAATCATAATTATTAAATGCACTCAAAAGGGAAGGGCTTGGTGCGTGTGTATGCAGCTGCAGTGTCATGCACACATCCTGAGGACAACTGGAGACAGTTGGCCTTTCATCTTTTGACTCAAGACCTTCCCAAGACCTCTGCATTACAGCACGGAGAGCCACACACTCTATCAAACGTCGTTATTTACATAACACATGGCAGGGAGTGGTTATGGAATAAATCAATACTTTGTGATATTTGTTACAAGCCACATGGCAGCTGAGCATTTCTAAGGCCTTACCCAAGGTCTGGCTTGAAGGGAGCTTATTACAGCTATATTAAAATTGCCTAATAAGTGAGGTTACCAGAGAACTGCACTGAACCTTTTTTTTTTTTTCCACTGGAGTGTAGCCTAGTGAGGGCAGGGCTTTCATTTACAGACGAGCTCCTGATCTGACCCTCTTCAATGCAGACTCTCTTCTGTGTAAAAGACCAGCTGATCTCCTTTGCCAGCTGCCCCCTCACAATAACACTGATTCCTAAGCATAGCTGTGATTTCAGAGGTGGACAATTGTCCTAGATTTACAGAATCACAGAATCAC
>QWTY01064513.1:0-12412 GCA_008033365.1 Pseudorectes ferrugineus
C
Source organism: Pseudorectes ferrugineus (assembly GCA_008033365.1). NCBI lineage: Eukaryota > Metazoa > Chordata > Aves > Passeriformes > Pseudorectes > Pseudorectes ferrugineus. The sequence goes on from QWTY01064513.1 coordinate 2, forward strand.
TCGCTGGCCTGCGCCGACCTGGTGATGGGGCTGCTGGTGGTGCCCTTCGGGGCCACGCTGGTGGTGCGGGGCACCTGGCTCTGGGGATCCTTCCTCTGCGAGTGCTGGACCTCCGTGGACGTGCTCTGCGTGACGGCCAGCATCGAGACCTTGTGCGTCATCGCCATCGACCGCTACCTGGCCATCACCTCGCCTTTCCGCTACCAGAGCCTCATGACCAAGGGTCGGGCCAAGGGCATCATCTGCACCGTCTGGGCCATCTCTGCCCTGGTCTCCTTCTTGCCCATCATGATGCACTGGTGGCGGGATGACGACCCCCAGGCGCTGGAGTGCTACCAGGATCCGGGCTGCTGCGACTTCGTCACCAACAGGGCGTACGCCATCGCCTCGTCCATCATTTCTTTCTACATCCCCCTTCTCATCATGATCTTTGTGTACCTCCGGGTGTACAGAGAGGCCAAGGAGCAGATGAGGAAGATCGATAGGTGCGAGGGCCGGTTCTACGGCAGCCAGGAGCAGCCGCAGACGCCCCTGCCCGCTCACCCTCACCACCAGCCCATCCTCGGCAACGGCCGAGCCAGCAAGCGAAAGACCTCCCGCATCATGGCCATCAAGGAGCAGAAAGCCCTCAAGACTTTGGGCATCATCATGGGGGTGTTCACCCTCTGCTGGCTCCCCTTCTTCCTGGTGAACATCGTCAACGTCTTCAACAGGGACCTGGTGCCGGACTGGCTCTTCGTTTTCTTCAACTGGCTGGGCTACGCCAACTCCGCGTTCAACCCCATCATCTACTGCCGCAGCCCCGACTTTCGGAAGGCCTTCAAGAGGCTGCTCTGCTGCCGCCGGAAAGCCGACCGGTGGCTGCACGGCGGCGGCGGGGAGCTGGCCCGGCTGCCCGGGGGCTTCGTCAGCACCGTGGGCTCCCCCGAGCGCAGCCTGGCCGGGACCTGGTCCGACTGCAACGGGGGCACGCGGGGCGGCAGCGAGTCCAGCCTGGAGGAGAGACATAGCAAAGCCTCCGACTCCGAGTCCAAGGTATAAGGGGGGCGTGGGGGGCCGCGCCGGAGCCGGGACAGGGGGGAAGGCAGGCAGGGAGACACGCAGGAGCGGAGAAATCCCCGGCAGCCGCCTGATGGTAATGCGATTGCCAAGCGAAACGATCCCTGCCTTGGCAGGGGCAGTGCGGGTGTTTACTTAGGAATAATAGCAGGTGAACTGGTGTACGACATACCTCATCCGAAACTACAGAAAACAGGAAACCCACTGACCGGAGAACAAAGGAAATAAACAGCCCATCCCAGAGACAGCCACCTTGTCTTTAGGAGACGCGCTGCCGGCGGGGACTGTGGCGGCAGCGCCTGCGCTCGGGTGGTTGTCCCAGGACCGTGCTGCTGGCTGAACCCGCGGGTGCTGCTGGCCTTTGCGGCCGAGTTCGGCTGCAGCCGGGGTCCGGCCACCCCCGCCTGGCCCCGGGGCTCATCCCCTCTCCCAGGGCACCGGGATTTTGGGAGGCGCGGGGTCGGTGCTGCAGGTGCTCCGGGGCACGGAGCGCGGCCGGCAAGACGGAGACCTGCTGGCAAGATGAGTTTTAAGCTCGGAGTAGCCGTGCTCTCCTCGTCTGCAGAGTAGCGAGAGAGAAAATAATGAGTAATGAGGAGCACTGGTATATTTTGAAAGGGGGTAAAACAACCCAACCCACACTCTTGTGCTTATTCCCTCTGCATCAGCAAGCAGTGAGTTACTGTGCTTATCTCCTTCGGCCAGACAATAGCAGTCAGGCTGAGAAACTTCTACCTCAAACTGTGCATATTGTACAGGGGAATGAACGGACCATGTTTATATTAAACAGCATATTTACGTACCACTAATAGGGTTTTATGACAAGGGCCGGGGAGGGGGGGCGAGGAACCTTCTGCAGCTTGTTCATTGTAATTACAGATGAACGGGGGGAGGGGGGAGAATCCTGGCAACAAAAATTTACTGCACATTTCTTTCTAAATGGCGACAAAGTCGTTTTTTGCACAGTGTTAAAGAGTTGTAAAGTTATTTGAAGATATTACTTGCACACATACACACATGCAGATTGAAAAGGAAACGGAGGTTTGAGTAACACCGACCCTGAACCTGATTTCTGGTTTTGTCTGATCTGTTATGGTTTTATTGAGAGAGTGACTTTTTTAATATTATTTTTTGAAGGTACTGTAAATATATCCATATTATAAATTAAAATATCTTAAGAGACTTTATTATTTTTATTTCCAAATGCCCACGTGAATCTGCTGTTATTTTAGCACTTGTGTGTCATTTCCATTTTCCTCTCTGTGTGTGTTTTATAACATATTTATACTTTGGTGCAATTTACTACTGTGTAAGTAATTGGTCTATGTGCAATAAATACCATTGCAGCACAAGCAAGTGTGTCTCTATAGGTTTTGAAACAATACCTACCTATAATGGGAAGAGCAGCATTTGTTTTTCTCCAAAGATGGCTCAGATTACCAATACAACTTGATCTAATGGCTTTTCCTGACACAGTGTTGTAAAAAACCTGTTTGAAACCCAGTATGGTTGTGTTCCTGTTGCACTGAGGTCCACTGACTTCCCTTATTAATAGGAAAAAATTAGTGGCTAAATTAATGGCTAAAGACAAGGTGTTTCCACTCTGATAATGAATACTCATTTTCTTGAACTATTCCTTTCTGGAATATATTCTTCTCTTTTTTTTTTTCTTTTTTTATTTTTTTTTTGTCTTTTGTTGTTGTTGTAGGAGTGCATGGCTGGGAGTCAGGAGACCAGAATATTTAAGATTACAGAGGACGTTTAATTTGAAAGCTTTAAATGGTCTTGAGTAGAAAGAAATCTCTGTAAGCATTACATGCCACGCCACAAGTAAGTCCACCTCATGCTGACAGCGGGCCTGATCCTGCCCAAGCAGGTCATGATAACTGATTGTTATATTTTTAATTGATCTAAGTGAGGAGTTACAGTGAACAGAAGTGCTGCAGCTTCGTGTCCCTGGTCCGAAAGATTGTCTTCCTTTATTGCTTTATGAAGGTGTGCTTTATCCTTGTGGTTTCATTAAGTTTTTCATTACTGAAATGAATACATGGCAGACAGAGCAACAAAAAGACAGTGCAGAATAAAAGTGAAGTAATTTTTAGCTTTATTAAACTCAGGAGTATGGTTTAATTAAATATCAGCTCCCAGGAAGAGCACTTCCCAAAGCGAGTTCTTCAGGGTGGTGGCTCACAGTTTGTTTTGGAAACCAGTTGTTCATTTTTCTTTGTTTTCAAAGTTAAGGAATTTGTCCTTTGCAATTTCTAATGTGGTATTTTCAGGGGGGAAAAAAAAGTTACTCTTTTTATGCAAAGACAAAATAAAGGGATTGGGGAAGTAAATAATACTTTTCCTTTGATGTTACTGGAGTTTGGTGTGAGCTGCAGTTAATGGTGTCTTCCTTGATAACAGTGAAATGGTCTCCTTAAAATGCTGGGGTGACATCAGATCAGGAGCTAAGTGAAATGGGCTCTGCCACTCTGCCACCAAATGATTTTTAAAAAAAAACCCAATCTGGTTTTATCTTTGATTACAGCAAACACAACAGGACCAAAAGGGTGCACTGGATGGCGATGTCTGATGCCAGCAACTGCAGCGAGATGTTGGCTGTGCATGTCTGGGATGGGATGGGATGGGATGGGATGGGATAGGGAGAGAGTGCTGCCCTGCTCTCCTTGTGAACATTGGGATCACAGAGCCAGGGCAGGGCCAGGTCCTGCTGGGTAGAGTGGGACAGGATCCCAGCACCTGGCTGGGAGCTGAAGTGGCTGTCAAGCCCTCATCCTCAGCAGAGTGCTGGATCCTGGGGAAGCACAGTGCCTACTGTGCATGGAGCAGGACATCCTAATGGACTTGACTCTTCATCTCATAAATCAGTTCACATACTCAATTTTAACTATCCAAACACTCCTGTCCTTAGACTTTAAAAAGTGGTGACAATTTTGCCTCAACAGGGTCCAGCTTAGGTAGGAAATTTATGGCCAGAAGTTGCTCTGCTTGCCCTGCTGAAGAACTGTGCTGGGTGATGCATCTCCTGGACAAGTGTAATGGCACTGAGGTAGGATGAGTTTAGCCCACTGGCCTCAGAAGGGCCAGCTGTGTCAGCAAAGCAGTCAGGATTTGTCTGCTGTTGAATTTTTGCCAGTTGAGGACCTGCTGGAAGAGTCTGGAGGCTGACACGTTGAGTCTCTTCAGTAGACAGCTGAAGTAATCCCACTTGCAGCCTACACAGGGGATGCCAGTCCATCTTGCACGGCGTGGAAAAGGCGGTGGTGGCACAGTAACAGTGAGGACAGAGCAGGACATATGGCACACACGTGTGCGAGGAAGGGCAGGCTGCTGGCGAGCAGTCTGCTGTGGATCATTCAGAACAGGCTGTTCTCTGCAGAGAAGGAGGATACTCTGAGAAGCGTTGTGGGGCAGCTGAAATACTCCGGAGGCAATGAGTCAAACACTCACGATGAATATTTTTTTCTGACAAAAACCAGACATGGATTAGCAGTTGGAGCTGCAAGTCAGAAAGTAAAGGTGGTAGGCATGCGGCTGCACACGTACGTGGGCAGGAAAGCAGCAGCAAAGAGCCACAGGCCTGCAGGGAAGGGAGACACAGGTAAACCAGAAATCCGCTCAGAGAAAATGTCCTGCAGCTGCCAGGACCAAAATTATTTGGCGAGGATGCCTGGAGACTTCCACATGGAAGACGCCTGATTCTCCAAGGCGCCGGCCACACTCTGTGCAGTGTTTGCTCAGCACTTCTGAAAAGAAGGCTGCTTCTCTCCATGTATTTAAATGGGAATAGATCGGGTTGAAGGACTGGATTCAGTTTTCCGTGTGCTCAGGGAAGTTGAGGCTGTTTCAGCCATGCAGCAAGCTCTGCAGAAGGGCTCCCCACCAGTGAGAGCTGCACGGAAGCCCTCCTGCAAATCAGCTGCACTCTGAGACTGCAGCCCTCAGCATCCACTGGGTGTAGCTCCAAACAGCATGAAACTGTGTGCAAAAAAGGTGGCTTATGATCTGAACTGTGCATTTGACAGGATCAGCTGGGTGTTTGAGTTGCTGCATGCACTGGTTCTTATGCAGACACTGCTTTCCCTCTTAGGTATCCACGTGTCCTCAGCTATAAGGACAACTTCTTTATCAGCTTTTTTTTTTTTCCTAAACCCTATCTGAGGTTGAGGTTTTATTAATAACTTTTAAGTGGCTATTTTGCAAACCTTCCTTGTGCTGCACACTTTCCTAATTTATTGTAATTTCCCGTCTGGTGGAGTGCAGTTACTTCCTTTATGTAATATATCAGCTGCAGGGCTGGAAATTGGGCAGCTATGAATTGAAAAGAGCAGACTTTCGTGAGGCCAAATGCGGTCAGGCATCATTGCCACTGGGAGCAGAATTTGACCTGATAATCTAATCTCACAAGAGAGACTATCCCCAGAAAAGTATTGTTACCAACAGCAAATGACCTCTGCTAATGAAGCTGGAGCAATTAGTCCTATTTAAAGCTGTCGAGAAAATGTTAACTGCTAAACAGCAGTTAGTGCTGGATAGTTCAAATAATGAGTGTTTTGTTTGCTGGTGTGTGTTAGGTGATGTGTTGGGAAATAATTATCCTTTGACTAGCAGCCAGCTTTGTACTAATCAGAAAGGAGAAGTCATGTTCTGTTTGAAGGATTATACCTAAAAATAGTTCTGTTACCGCCACATCAACGAGCAAAATGAAGCAAATTCACGGCAATGTACACACCTTCATAACGTTTCACTTTTCATCCTAAAAACTCATTGTTCAGCTTTCTGTTTGATTGTGTCAAGAGCACTAATGTGATCTCCTGCAATAGCAGTAAGCACACTCTCCTGAGGAGCATTACCCTATGCACCACTGACTCGCTTTCAGACCCTGCCAAATTCCCCAAACGCCCCAGGAGGAAGTAAGGATTCTTTCTCTTTATACAAACAATCACACATAATGTAAGACCAACAATATTTGTGACAATCGTGTCGCAGATGAAATCGACCTGCTTCTTCTCTGAGATGTTTGTGTGCCTGCCCATCCGCAAGGAGCAGCCGCCCATGGTAACAGCAGGTGACTTATCCCTGCAGTTCAGTAACTTCAGCCTGTCAAACTCTGCTGGGAAAAGCGGCCAAGATGGGAAAAGGAGAAAAAAGGTGATGCTGGTGAGCAACTACAGGATTGTCATTGCAAAAAAGGAAAACCGGGGTATCTTTGGCCATGCTGTAGGTGTTGCCTTTTGCTGGTAAAGTGTAACTGGTTTGGAGGGGGATACACCAGGCAGAGGCACTGTGGAAACACAGGTTAAGAAGTGTGAGAGGTGAGACATTCCATATAGGACCATGCCACCAGAGGACTGGCAGCTGAAACAAGCCCGAAATATTCCTAAAAGTTGTTCTTATTCTTTTTGGATAACAGCAGCAGACTAAAGCATACCTGAGCAGCTTTCAGCTGATGTAAAGCCGCGCAGCTCCCTGGCCAGCCACAGACACATGGGACCCCCTCAGCATCTCCCCCTCCTCTCCAAGTGGCTCCAGCTGAGTTTCGTTGGACCTGGAGCTGTCCCCCAGCCTGGAGCCACCCTCCTCCTGCGTGGTGCCAAACGGGAGGTGCCCCGTGGCCTCGGGGGGTGGCAGAGCTGTGGGGTGTGCCCATGCTGTCCCGGTATCGGGGCATGCTGGCACTGGCTGCCAGCCGTGCCCCTGCCCTGACTCATCCTCCGTCCTGCGAACCAGCCACAGAATCGGGCCCGCCGTGCTGGAAATGGAAGAGAGTCTGGGTTGGTTGTGTAAACTGGCTGTCAGCTTCCTGGTTCACCAAAACCAGCAGCTTGGTACTCACATCTGCTTCACAAGCTAACTTTTTTTCTTCCCTGCCCCACTCAGCTTCCAGATTTTTCATGGTAATGTTTGCCTGCTTGGCCTTAGCACCCAGCTGCACAAGTGTTTTTGTGTGTGCCCTGGCAGCAGTTTGAATCCAGACATGAACAGTACCAGGTGCTGGGCAGTGTCTGGGTTTGGTTGTACCCATTCCTTTCAGGACTGATGCTCAGAGTTATTAATACTGGCTGCACTGGAGTGCAAAATTCCCAGACAAATAGGAAATGAGTCCTGACCTCCAGGTTCACAACCTAAAGGAGAAAACAGAAGCTTACCCAGGCTTCTGCCATTGCCATGATTAGCAGAGCATCTCAGATGTAATGGTGTACCTTTCCCATCTGATCCTGTGCAATGCACTGAATCCTGTTGTCCTTAATGAGATTAAATGAGGATTTTCTGCTAGTTCAGTGCCTTAGCCATTAGCTACTGTTGTGTGTCTCTAGGCAGTGATGTACCTTTGCAAGCCTGGCCCAGTGTCTCTCTCAAAGCCATGATATTTGGCTTCTTCCCACCAAAATTATTTTGATAATTAGTCTTAAGCTCATAGGCACAATGCTTTGAAAGGCAGATCTCAGTGTATACACCGAAGAGGCAAACAGAGACACTAAAGAGCTCAAAATCACAGCAGCTGCTAGGTGTATAAATATTTCAGCTACCAACAGGTCATTTTGCAGGGCCAGGTGAGTGCTGCAGCCCCCTCAAAGTCTGCAAGCTGCCCTCCCTCAGAGGGGGACCCTGCCACTGTAAGGAACGATTGCAGGGACAGCACAATAGCTCATGACAAAAGATTTTTCCAGGTGGTAAAATTTGAACAGTGCTTTGTGGCCAAAATTTAGAGACCTCTTGTTAAGAAGAAGGACTCGAGAGAAGCCCTGGTGGGAATTCCTATTGAGGAAGGGAGAACAGTGCTCAGGGTTAAAGTTCCCATGTGCAGATGAACCCCACATTGGCTGGTCCAGTGAGGGTTACAGATGTCGCTGCTCACCCTGTGCCAGCCGTGGCGATGGACAAATGCCATCCACCACAGCCACCCCAGGGACAGCTCACGGTGCCCCCAGCCACCTCCCTCTGCCCAAGCATCGGAGGGGACCCCAGAGGTGTCCTGAGACACAAAGGTGAGTGTCAGCCCGCGTCCCCCCCCGGGGCTTGCCACCCCCTCATTGTGCCGTGGAGGGAGGAGCGCTTCCTCTTGGACTGGAGCAGGTAAACTGGGAGATGTCCTACAAAGCTCCCATTGTTCCACAGCTCGCCCGCTCGCAGAGCCCGCCTTCAGCCAGGAGTGGTTTGTTTGTCTGTTCTTCCCCTAAATGCTCACTTGGGAGCCGTCAAATAAAATCTCAATTAGCTCACTTAGGACACGGAGGGCAGTGTGGGATGTGTTCGCTGGCAGGCAGCGTTCCCTGGCAGGCAGCGTTCCCTGGCAGGCAGCTTTCCCTGGCAGGCAGCTCTCCTCGCTGCGGGCACGGGAGGCAGGAGGGGCGGTGCGGGACCTGTTGCTCACACGCAGCCCCGACCGAAGCATCGCTGGTACCCTGGCAGGTTCCCATCGCCAGACTAGGACAGCCACACCACCAGGGCATCCAGGCTGCATCTGACACAGGAGCACCTGATCTGCCCACAAAACAGCTTTTTGGGGCTTTTTGGAGCCTTTATCTAATATGCAGCACAAGGCAGCTGCTGCTGCAGTAATTGCCAGTGACAACAGGTGTTGTAGCAGTGCTCTAAACCACCTTGAGAACATCCACGGGGGAGGTTTTGTTCCTGTTTCACTGCCAGGTAGTTACCAGCTATGGTAGATGCCTGTCTGTGGTTGCCAGCATCAGCCCATCCAAGCCAGGGCTGGGGCTTGCACCCCCTCCTCCCCAGCCCTCCACTCCCATTGCATGTCCTGATTCCCATCCTGGCTCTGCTGCCTGTGCTACTGCACGGGCACTGGGCTCCTGTGGCTGAAAACCAGCCCTTTCAGACAAGGTTTCTTTCAGCTGACCCAGCAGGCTACACAAACACAGGTAACAATTGGCACAGGAAGATGCAGAGGGATGAGTTAGGGATCATCTGTTGTGGGAGCAGCCCTGTTTTGGATCCATCACTGGGATCACAAATCTCATGTCCTGTGGTGACGCTGCAGAAGCTGAGACCCAGACCAGCCCTCTCTGACCCATTATTTTGCTTGACCTGTGCTGGAAAGGAGGACTTGCCACCCAAACCTTCCCTCCCTTTCAGAGGCTGCTCTGAATATTCTATTCAGAGGCTTAGTGAGTAAGCCATTAAGCTTCTCACTGTATGTGAAAAGTCAAAATAAATTTAGTTTTTTTATAAATACTTGTGCAATAGAAAAAAAAGTCTGATTATTTGCAAGACCACAGCATGGGGCATGGGAGAAACTTTTGACAGAGATTGGGACCAGGGCAGCTGAAAGAGCAGCTCAGGTGGGTCACAGCACTAAACTGTCCCCAAATGCAAGAGGGTGACATGGCCACAAGCCAGGGGCAGTGGAAAAATAATTTCCCAGGAAGAGCAGCTCTGTTTGCCCAGTGTGTGTGTATGAATCCCAACATTCATGGGCACCACTGGGCTGTTAGGGGCTTGTGAGCAATCCCCATCCTGTGTGTCTGCTGGTGAATGATGTTTAGCTGCTTTTATTCCTGCACACTTCACTTACGTGGGAGCAAGGAATGTGGTGATAAAAAGGCTGGAATGATTTCAGTGCTGGAGAGTTTCCATTAATATATTTCTCATTATATAACACTGCCATCACAGTACAAAATCCAGTAAGGTGCCTTTTGGGATGGTGGAACTTTTCTACATAGCTCATAAGGTAAGTGGGGCTGTAGAGCAGGCTGGGCTTTCATCAGACAATTTTTAATTGCACCGGATGTGTTTGGGCTATTGCATGGTATGAATTTCTTTGCCTTCACGTTACAAGGCACCTCATAAATTAAATGGTTGACATTGTCAAATGCATGCCATTAGCACTCCGAGCAGATAATCCTTCCCGTGGCCTCATCGGAGTCTATCTCAGGGCCTGTCTCCAGATAGTGGCCTGGAAGAAGAACAATGGTCCTCCCAGCTCCCAGGGGCCTCCACTCTTCAGTTCTGTGCTTTAGAGAAGAAAAATTATCATTATCTGCATGGCTCAAGCTCCCTTTGAGATGCAGTTATTTTTTACTCATACACTCCCAAGTATTTTTTACATGATATCAGTGAGAAACTTGAAACCCTTTTGGAGAAGAGAAAGATTTCCTGCAGCCCTACTACTAAAGAAAATGGATAGATCAAGTAGTAAAGTTCAATGACTTACTTAGCGTTGAATAAGGAAGAGAATAATGAATTGTATTTTGTGTGCCTGGTTTTCCTCTGCAGGGAGCAGTCAGGCTAATGGATTTTCACTGCCTTGTGCTTCTGTTCATCAGCCTAGGTGAGTTCAAAACACTCTTTTCGTGTTCTCCTTTCCCTGCCCACTTGTCACAACTTCAAGTATTTGGAGATTAGCAAACACACAGGTTTGCTGCCATCAGCACCATCTTGGCTGGTGAGGAAAACACAGGGTTAACCCCCTGCACCCAGTGATGACTTTTGGCTGCATGGGCATCTGTATTTTACGCCCAGTAGCTGCAAGTAGACAATTCCTTACCTAGGGTGGACACTAGTTTCCTACTATTATGAATTCAGGCTGTAACATCCTTCAAAAAAGACATTATTTCCCCACTGGGTTCACCAAATATTTGTTGGGTCTCCAAACCCTCCTCTCTGTTTACAGGCTTTGCCAAACATGCCGTAGGGCTTTTATTGGGGAAGGAAGGGAGGTGGTGGAGGAGGAAACTATTACAAAGCTATTTAACATAAACATCTTTCTCCTGTAAACTCCAAACATGGCTTGGCAGGGAAGAGGTTAAAGCAAGGGGGTGGATGGGGAGAATCATTAGGGCAAAGTAGTAAATGGCAAATTGGACAGCCCAGGGAGAGACGTGGGGAAAGAGATGGGCTGACCTTAAATGGGGTGGACTCCCTGGCTTGCTGGAAGCCCTCTGCTGCTCTGACCTCGGGGTTTGGACCTGCTTCCTCCCTAAGGCATGCCAAAGTTGGGGGATGCTCAGACAGAAATCCTGCAGAACTGATTGGGAGTCATATTTCAAAGGTGAACCTGAAAGGTTTCTACAGAGCCAGAAATTGCTGCTTCCTGCCCCAAACCTTTGCTGGGTCTGCCAGCGCTGCCCAGAGCCAGGGAGCTGCTCTCTGCCCACTTGGAGCAGGATTTCCGTTTTCCTACCAGCCTTGGTGCCTCAGGCTTTGTGGTCTGTTTTTTGTCTGAATGGGAAATGCATGATGACAAACTGTTTAAACAACTCATGGTACAAGGAAACTTGCTGGAGTAAAGTACAGAGCCCTAATTTATTTCCAAGGAAGTGATGCACCCTCCAAAAGCACTCCGCTCAGGCACTGCAATTCAAAGTCGCAGCATAATTGCTGGCCATCCTCAGTGCTGCCTGCAGCCCTCATCTAGGTTGGCACTCGGGCACAGTTGAATGCCTGAGGTTCAGGGAAGGTCTGGCTCTTAGAGCTGTCCTGACTGCTGGTTTGCTTGTGTGGGCACTCCTGGCCATCCTGGTGCTGGGGAAGGAAAGCCCAGGGGCCACAAAAGCCACGGAGGAATTCTCTTGTTCTATTTCCAGCCCTGCTTTTTAAGACACAAAGGGCTTCAGATCAGATGCATTTCTGAAGCTTATCTGTGTGAATATTTCACTGCTTATCCAAGCAGGACAAAAACCTTCAAACCTTCTGAGGTCTATCCATCAAGAGCCTTATCTCCCCATGTCACAATTTGGCTCCTGGCTGCTGCCGCTTGGAGCCTCCCACCACCAGCTTCCCATCTCCCCTCTCTGTGCTGCTCCACAGCATTTTCCACAGTCACCCTGTGGCCACAGACTCCCTGCCACTTCAGTGATGGCCTCTGCATTGCATGCAGGAGCAGCAGGCCTGTGCTGCTGCATGCTCTGCAGCCAGCCAGCCTCCTGACGGGCTGCATTTGTGCTGCTGTGTCACAGCCCATCGTCTGCATCCCCCCCACACCCATACAGAGCCTGGGATATGGCCAGAGCCACAGCCAGAGCAGAGCACACTGACTCTGCCTGGCCCCAGGAATGGAGAACATTTGCCCTTTTTCATGGGTTATTAATGAAGCTTGGATACGGGAATGCTGTCTCCTCTGTCTGAGGTTCCCAGACTGAAATATCCAAGGAGAATATTTCCGATCCTCTCCCACCTGGAAGCTGCTGGTCCCCTCTGGCAGAGGCACCACTGCCGTGGGGCTGCTTAGAGATCTCAAGGAGTACCCCTAAAAGTCCTTGGTAGCTGAGCATGGTACCTGAGCCACTGGGAAGCACCAGGAGCATGGCAAGAACACAGGAGAGGCACCGCACCATCAGCCATGTGGAAATTCCTGGCCAGCTAAAACAGCTGCAGAGTCAGCCT
>QWTY01064516.1:0-14255 GCA_008033365.1 Pseudorectes ferrugineus
TTATACCCCATGAAATTAAACAGGGTAGCCAAGAAGAGACTTCAGTTACTGCAAAGGAAAATGGAATTCACACTAAGGCAAGTCATTACTGAAGGTGAAAACATAAACAGCAACATATTGGAAATTCCTGTGAAGTGACTGTCACAAAATGTAACCAGTATCAAAGAAAATAAATTACTGTCTCAGGACATGAACTGAGTAATAAGAAAATTAGAGAAAGAAATTACTGAACTTTTATCAATTAGTGCAAGTAATAAGAGTGCTAGTTATTTTCCAGGTGAAGAAAGAAAATGAGACTGCAGATGAAGAGGCTCAAGGAGACACTAATAAGAGGTTGTGTGACTGAAAATCTTTGTACAGACAAGGATGCCTTCTCCCACATCTTGGATACACTGATATTTGTGCAGAAGGAGCATGAAATGTATCAAAGGGGAACAGAAACACTTTGGCTTGTGCGATCTGTAGAAGTGGCACATGTTGGGGGATAAAACTCCCACTCTGTTTCCTGAACCATGTCCCTTTAGATGGATATGTGGCAGAAAACTGTCATGAATATTGACATTGGAAAATGTGCCATGGGATGCTTCAGAAATTGGAACACTAATCAGACTGGTAATGTGCTGCTTCAAATACCCATAGAGCATGTTAGACAGCAAACTTATCAAGTAGGCAACAAAAATGATAAAATTGGAAAATGAGTGAACCTGTCTTTTTCTGGTGAAGAAGTCTGGACATTCAATTTTGATCAAATGAGGGCATAAGGCATGAACATTTCACAGCTGCCTCCATAACTGTTCTCAGCTCCAAAACATTACTGCCCGCTTGTTGAGGCCACTGACTGTTTTTCTTTTCACTGCTTCCAACTGGAAAGGTATGAGGAGCGGTAATTTCATTCACAATGTTGATAGGTACACAACTGAGACAAAATTACTATCCTTTGGCCATTCACAGTGATAAACATTCTTCCTTGAAAGCTAGACTAACATTTTCTGAACCCTGTTTTTCAAGCATTGCATCTTACTCATAGTATGTGTACTTTTAAATGAAATGCTATGCTAGGGAAATCAGTTATTTTTAAAATGAAAAGATTGTTTCACAAAGGCATACTGAAGGCAGAGAAATGAAGAAATTAAATTAGTGTTCCTAAAAAAGAAAACTAACATACTGTAATTTTATAATGAATGTGAGGGCATATATTGCTAACATTCTATTGTTCAAACCGATCTAGGAGTATCTTTCTATCAGCAGAGCTTTTCCTCTGGTAGCCGTTCCAAAGCAGGTGGATTTGCTGTCACTGCCGAGTTCTGAGGAGCCAAGATGTACTGCATACTAGCAACCACAAATTTCAGGTGGGCTAAGGATGTGTGCCTGTACTAGAGCCCTACCAATGCAATTTGTTTATATGACAGAACTCACACAGCAACCTACAAATAAGTGTGACTCACATCCTGTCTTATTTGTAATACTGCTTTTTGACTACAAGTTGCAATCTTATGAATCTTCATAAAAACCTCCTCCTCTTTCCTGATGTATGTTTGATCAATGTGTTTGTCTTTTCTCTCACTTGTCTGATTTGAAACATTAGATAAATGAACATGGTATTTATGCGTATTGATTTTCTCTATTTTTCTTACATTTTGGGGTGTTACTTTGAATTACTTTGCACCATTTCTAGTCATTTGATACAGTGAAGTGGGCCTGAAGTTAGTTATTTACTGTTGCATATCTTGTTCACTTCCTTCATTTTTTTCATTAGAAATAGCTTGTATTTGTTTTATGATTCTTTGATCAGAACTTTTCCTTAGTCACTTATTGTATTTAGTTACAGACTCTAAGTAAAATCATCTCCTTTCCACTTCAGTGTCTGTCTGTGATAGCATTATGCTTAATTCAGTTGTCTTCAGCAATGTTTTCTCTCAGACCCAGATCTGTAAAGAAACCTGTTGCCTGATTGCCCAGCAAGCTAGAAGCTAGCTTTGGAGGCACCCAAATCCAGCAGCAAAATCACCTTGGGTTAGGAATTTACATTTATTAACTTGGTTACTTTGTGAGAGAGCAGGGGTAGGGCAGTTTAAGATTCTGAAGCCTCAGTCCCACTTTGTTGATATGAAGTTCAGAGAACCTGAACACATACTGTTCTAGGTGTAGAGATATCACCTTCTTTTGTATCCTTCAAGTTTGTCAGAGTTAATGTAATAAAATTTTGTATTTAGTGGAGACCAGGTTCTTGGCTGTTGTACAAAATAAACAACCAAAAGAATGAACTGCCAATGCATGCCAGCTTCATGCCTGCTGACCCTGACCTGCAATTTGCTTAAGCTCAGAACAGTATTTTTCAGTGACCTATTAGAAAACAAAATAAAACGAAACTAAAACAACCCAACAAAAAAAAACTATCAAAACTTTCAATTCAGTGTTCCACGGTACTGGGAAATAAGAGCTTAAACCACTTGTCCCCTCTAGTTCACTTTTTCTTACAGCTTTACTGAAGGTTATACTATTATTTAACAAAAAGAAACATTCTTGCACAGCTTAGCAGCAATATCACACAGGAAAGATACCATTTGTTCCAAGAGCTGAAAGGAACACAAATGCAAATGATAACTCTTACCTGCCCTGAAAATCCTGAAATAAATATTTTTCTTCTCATCAGAAATGTTGATTTGAGATGAGGCCTTGTAAAGTCCTTAAGCGTGTTTCTAATGGATGTACCTTTAATAAAACAGCCAGGAACATTGGTGGCAGGGGTAGAGATGGGCTCAGGTTCAAAATCAAATAACCTTCTGTGAGGTTTCAAGTTTATTTCAGGTTTGTATTAACTGAAGTGATAGAATCATGACATTCAGTACCTGTACCTCAGTTTCTGTCCCTGCAAACTCATTAGCCTTTTTCCCCCCCACATGCGTGTTACTGAAAAGTAGAGGACAGTGACCATTAAGGAATTCACTTGCATTCATATTTACCCACCATCATTACAAAACTTTGCATTTTTCTACTTGCCTTCCATTGACATGAAAGCATTTTCTACTTAATTTCCTTTGCGAAGGCTTACCTCAAGATAATCTAGAATTCCAATTCTTTTATTGCAAACATGATTTAAAAGCAAAGAAAGTCACACATAATTAAATACACTGTCTGAACAACATCCATGTTTTCATACTTAGTCATAGCTAAGCTGTATCAGTGCATTTTGTATTATTTTTACTGGAAGAACAGTAAATAATTTCTGGGGAAAGTTTTGTTTTCATCTACTAGCTGTCCCATTCAGTGACAAATTCTTCTTGAATTCCCTCCTTGTTTGGAAACAGAGGCCTCCTTCATTATATACACTCCTAATCCAAGATCCAAGAGAACACAAAATCATTATAGTGCCTACTGAAGGCTAAAAAGACAGATTGGTGTAGACAATTATGAAGCGTTTGAAGTACATAGAATTAGAAAAACTCATTTGTCTGATTTACAGCTGCCTACTTAAAAGGTAGATCAGAATATGAGATCTGCCCTGTGCTATACACATGTTAGGGTAAATAATAGCCAGGACCTCAAATAAAGAGAAACAGCAATAATGGATTTTCTGAAGACTTTCTTAGCCTTATTTTTTTCCCTTTCTTTTTCTTGTTAGGCCCCTGGTTTTAGTTTTTAGGATCCTATACTTGTGTTACTGGAAAACTAGCAAGCTCTGACTTTTTGACTTCTGTATCTCCTAGATTTTTGTTTCTGAGTGCTGTACTGAAATTGTCTTGCTTTTCCACCTATTTTCCTAATTAGTGTTTACTTATGCTCTGTTTTCCCAACATAATGGCACATTAATAAGCAGGAACACAGTACAGTTTGTCAGACTGTTCAAAATATTCTGGCCATTTTAGAAACTTGTTGGTCTCATTGGCTGCATATAAATATAATGACCCATATGATGCAGGAATGAAAGAAATGCAGTTGAAAATAATGCACTCACTCACGTAAGTAAACCATGACTGATAGGAAATGAAGCTACACTAGTGGTGCCCAGATCACTATAGAAACAGAATAATCTTGTGGCAAAATTCAAAATGCTTATCAGCTGAAGAGAGGCACAAAGTCTGTGAGTGCAACAGAGAAGGAAAGCAGCTACCAATGCCCCTGCTAATAAGGCAGTAAGGAATCCCGCCACTTAAAATTCCATACCAATGTTTGTGATTCCAATTACTACACATGGGTGGAACCAAAGATGATAAAGCTTTTCATGTTGGAATTACAGTCACTTATCCTTCTGTATTTGTTTCAGCTCTACTGTCACAATGCAAGTATTGTAAACCTCATGTGATTGTTTGGAGAAGTTTGTGTGGTTCCTCTGTGTATATCTGTGCTAAACCCTGTGTTCCACTTTGAATGTGGGATTACTCAGCCTCCTGTGCTTCCCTGCCACATGACATAATGGGAAAAGTCCTGCATCCTATATAGAGATGAAAAGATCTGCTCTCTGAACTTCTGTGGTGATCCATTCAAATGGGATATCATTGACTGAAAGAAATGGTCACTTGTCAAGACAGATTTTTCAAATCTGAGAAGGACAATGGATTTTTTTCCCAAGAGTTTTGATCATTTCATGTGGCTAATCATAAAATCAGCAGAAATACATGGTTTATATTCAAGAGGTTGCTTCAGAGGAAGCTCAATCAGAACAACATAGAAGTGGATGGACGGACTAGAGGTGAAGCTATATTTTAGAAACAGAAGAGGGATCTAAGCTTAGAAAGTGCTTACTCTGAGGAAAAACTGAAGAACCTGATAGTATTTTGTTGTTTTAAGTGACAAGTAAAGGTTAATTGTAAAAGAGGGTTCCAATCAGAATGAACTTCTAGAAAGGGAGAGCTACTGGAAAGTCAGAGATAGCCACCAATAGCTTTGGAGCCCTAGGGCATGTGTATTAAAATGTCTTTATAAGAAGGTTTAGCAGACACAAAGAAATTGTTCCAGAGAAGTTAAAGACAGACACTGTGCTGGACCACACTTGCTCTGAGTTAACCTGGATATTTTCCATTTAATTTTCTATTGTAAGCACCTTGACTTCTTCAGTAATGGAACACTATGAAATTAAGAATTAATGCTAGAAAATCATCATTAATTTCCATTGAAATAAAGTTTTTCAATATGTTGAGGGACACATCTTCACTGTCTTCTAATAGTAACTTTCAGTGATGGGTAAAATTACATGTTTAAATAAAAAAAAAGAGCAAAGACCCTTTGTTAGTTAGATGCACTGGGGACAGTGAAGGGACCATTATCAGCTGCTACGCAAACAGCCTGTTAGTACACAGACTGGTATATGAAGTAGAACGTTGGTCATGCTTTCATCTTACTCTTCCATCCTCTCCTATGCTCATCTGGGTTCCAAATTTAATGAGAGTTAGATCTTTTCAAAGGTAGAACACTGATGTGCCTCTATCATTCACGTGTGGCTGAGCTTTCCAGGTGGCCAGAAGGAGTTCACAGAGGTCTGAGCAAACAACTGGAGATTCAACTGCTCTTCCTTCACTGTGCAATAAAAGTGAATCTCAGCCAAGTTCTGGCCAAATGTGAAGTGAGTATAGGTAGGGAAAAAAAGTTCCCTTTGTATCATCTAATTTGATATAATAACAATATTATTTCTAGGACACTGCATAGAATATTATCATTTTGGAAATAAAGTGATTATTTCATTATAGTCTGAGTTGTCTTCCAGAAGAGGTGGAGTAATCTTTTATATAGGCAGTCTGTCTTTTTATTCCTTGTCTAGAAAAGCCATAACAGTATATTTGCCTGATGACATTACCAATGAAGTCAGCAATGTCCACTCAACTGCTTTGTCACTTTATTGATCTATTTACTTTTTAAATGATTTGCTGGGAGGACATGTTGAAAGGTAGGTATGCTTCCCAGTGCTAAGATGTCATTTATGCACAGTGCTGAGGGAAAATATTTCAGTGTGGAAAAAAATAATGGCTAGTGGTAATATGACTTGACTTCCAATTACACAGCATGAAGCTCATCACTCGAACTGAATCAGAAAAGATGCTGCCTGCCCACATCATCCTGTGATACTATTAAATCTAATAAGAATAATTGCAAGCCTAGGAATGCTTCCAAGTAATTTTGGCTAATGATCTTAAACTCTAAGGAAGGGATGTCCACCTATTGCTTAATTATTTAATCTTTTATAGGACATGTGCATAATGCAGCAGCTTATCTGCCCATCAGTACAGCTCAGCAGGAATACAACTCTCTAAATTGTTCCATGCTGCTTTCCCTTTTGGCTTATGAATCCAACCAAGGGCTGTACAGCCTGCTAGGACACTGGACTTGTTCAGAGAGGGAATCACAATCACATTCTGTAATTCATCTGCCCTTGCAGATTACCTTCACTGGCAAAACAAAATAGCACACAAAAAGTAAAGCACCTTAACTGCATGGGGCTAGACTTGTCCCAGTCCTGTGGCTTCACTGATGGCTGAGGTGAACAGATGTCCAACCTCACTGCACTGAGATCTGCATGGAAAAGGACTGATTTTGACCTAGCTGTTCTGTAATCATGCTTGCAAACCTGAAAACATTATCAAATTTTTGTATGTGCACATATCTGTATTTATATACCTACACACAAACTTGCAGGTACTACATGTATACCTCAAAAATCTCAAAATCAAAAAAGCTTGATTTTGATGACAGGGCTGGGAAGACAGGGTTTGCAGATTTTACTGTATCACACATCATACAGACAAGTGATCCAGGCATATATCTTTGCGTATTTTTTATGTTGATATAAACACACTGTATTAAAGATCAAACATTCATAAACTGCTATAGGCTTGGATATGAATCCCTCTAAATTCACTCCTCCGGATGTTCAGGTGGTGATGTGAATTCTGTGTGAATGACCACAATTAGGGGCTATTCCAGCATGAAGGGATGTATTTTGTCTTGTTTCCTCTGCTGTTTTTGAAAAACTTCCATTTTAGTCAGATAAGGCATGGGGGAAGGCTGAGAATTCTGCAAGACTAGAAAATCATTTCCTATTATGTTCTTCCATACTTTTGATTCAGATGCATGGAAATTAGGAAGCAATGTAGTTACACAAATTAAGACAACAGAGAATCAAGCCATAAAATCAAAATGGAAATGCAATGAGCCAGGTAAAATTTAGTCACACAACATAAAAGGTATGCAATGTAGTCCCAGACTGACTTGTCCAAACAGGGAAAATAAAAAGTGATTGTTTCATTTGACATTTCTGGGATCCCTTTAAATCAGCATTGTTGGAGCTGTTCCTGAACTTGTTACTGGGCTTTCTCAGTCCCGCCTGCTTAACAGCAGGAAGACCCATACTTCAAGCTCAGTTGTCTGAGTTCTATTGGTATTTCCAAACCACGGGCTCTTTCTCACTGCTGAAGTTCTGGTAAGTATGGTAATGCAGATAATCCACAGCCAGTGGAACTGGTGAAGCTGGGTTTCTTATGGGTCTGTGTGGAATATATGAATTAAGCACATCCTTTAGAATACTCTCACCACAACACACTCAGCTCATCCTTATGCCCCTTTGCCTCACTGCTGGGATACCTGTCATCCTCTGAGCTTCCCCTGCACTACATGCTGCCTCCTCCCGAAGCCCCGTGCCCTCTCCTCACACCACAGCAGTTCCCCAGCCTGCTGGTGCTAACTGAGCTCTTCCCACACCACCACTTCACATAAGTCCAAGATATTTTTCTGCTTTTAGCTGTATAAAGTAGCTGTATTTAGCCTGGTAAAATGTGGGTGCTAACTGGCCAGTCAGGGCATGCCTGCTGATTGCCCAACTGGATGCTGCTAAAGGGAGCAGGTTGAATTCTCTCTGCCCTTACCTCAGAGGAAGCACCAGTAAGGTCTCCTTTAATCAGCATCTATATTTCAGTGTAGACATTATTTATATTTGAGATATCTAACCATCTGCTTCATGGGGCTGAAATTGGTCAGGGAGTACCAAAAATAATGAGAAATTACTGGGGTAGGGGGGAAATGCCTGCCAGACTGCTAAAAGAAGAAACAAAGGGTGTAATTTTGTAAACTTGGAAAGATCGGCTAGAAAATAAAGTGATTATGCCTCAAAACAGACAAAACTAAGTCTACTGTATCTTCACAGTTGCTTAGGAATGATTCTTTGGCTTTGCTACAGGAGCCCTGCAGCAGAGAAGAAAAATTTAGGGAGCCGATCACTTATCTGCAAATGAAAGTGAGGGCTGAGGGCAGACCTCTTCTGCATTTTTTTGTATTTATGGAAGGATAGTAAAGTGAACCTGCTGCCAACACTGCTATTCACCACTGTGTGATATTACTTGAAATGTCTCATTAAAGCAACTGATTTTTTCTGTAAGCTTGAAAAGAGAAAGTTTATTTTCCACAGGAGCCAAAAAAGCCAAAGATTAGGTTGTCTTCAGGGGTAGCTCAGGGTAAAGTGTACTGGATAATCTACTCCTTCCAGGAGCATCCCTTGGAGGTGGTCGGTCTCTGACACACTGTGCTCTTCTTCTGCCCCTTGAATATGGGACAGGAAAAATTATCACAAACATCTGAATCTGGTAGCTGCTCTAGTCTCACCCACATGGGAAGGAAACAAGGAGCTCTTGCTCTTGCACAGCAGCTGGAGCCCAAGCTAAGAAGTGCTTCTAAGGTCGGGAAGAAGTCTTCTCATGGTGTGGATGAGAGCTAGGACAAGTTATGACAAAACAATATAATATATGCTAATGAAGATGTTCTACAACATTTCAAGTTACATTCATATTTTCACCTGAAACTAAAGAATCTAATTTTCCATTATGAGTGAACCCCAAGGATAATTTCACTATTTTTACTCCTGAATAACTGCATCACCCTTTCCCTTTAGTATTTCTTTTCCTTTTTTGTGTATTTTACTTCCTGCTGTCTATTCATGATCTGAGGAGAACTCTGATGTGGGAATTTAAGGGATGATTTTTCTGTTCCTTATTCTATCTTCTTCTGGAGCTGAGAGACAATATTAAAAGATTTGCATTTAGAAACTAGAACATCCCTTTGACTGTGAATGCACAGCATAAACCTGGCACTCCTGCTTTCATTTCTACTGTGACTGAAGAAAATTTCTGCACTTACTGTGAACCTCATGGATGTTAAGGGAACTCTTTAGTGCTCTTTTTTTAAAATGTCTTCTGTAACAAGTGGAAATTGTCAAATGGACATCAAAATATTACTCTAGGATTTACTGCAATATACAAAAGGAAGAAAGCATTTCAAAAGTAAAAACTATCACTTGGCTTGCAGAGAAACAGATGGGCATGAATTACACAACTAACTAGAATGAAAAATAGACCCCAAAGTGAATTAAATGCTGGTGAGATGAAAATGAAGCTTTTTTTTTGCTGAAGTGAGAAAACAGTCCTACTTATAATGGAAAATTATTCACTCTGTACTGCAGTGTAAGGCAAAATCTATCACACTGGAAGAAGATATTACTAGACTGCAAAAATACATGGTCTCCCCAGTAGAATGGACTGCCTCACTGAAGGGAGAGCTACAAATAAAATTTAAACTTCAGCAGTTTTGGACAAAAAAAGAATGCTTTCAGTATTTACATATTTAAAACTTTTGCTGAACACATAGAACAAGTTAAACAAATTCTTTCGGTGTGTGCTATAGTTACAAATTTTTTTTGTTGTAAACTTGCTATGAGATTTCATTACATTTTTGTCTCAATAGATCTTTCTCATCATTAACTACAGCTGAGTTTTCAAAGTGTCAAATATTCCTATAGAGTCTGTCACTTCATCTTTGGCTTTCAAAGGGCAAGTGCTGTAATAAAACTGAAATTGCTAAATATCAGTTAATTCCCACAGTAATTATTTAAGTATTATTTATATCACTGTAACCCAGAGAGATCTCAGATGAGACTGAGGTAGATATTGTGCTAGATATTATCTAAGACAAGTTTAATATTCTAAAACATATTAAGCTAGCTCAATAGAGAATGGGCTACTTTATAAAGCATCTGCTATGCTGCAATAATCAGACTTTTTGTAAGAGTATAGAGAAAGACCTAACTGTTCTGTGTGCTTGGGGCAGATGAGCTGCTCTAAGTTTCCAGTGAACTGCAGGAAAATGTCTTTATTCTTTCTGGGCAGGCAGCTGGTGTAGTGCTGACGAGCAAATTGTCAGCTGTACTTTTCTACCCATTGGTGAGCACGCTTGATTTTTAGAAACCTACAATATTGATGTTTGGGCTCTCACACATTGATGTTACTTGACTTGGGGGTGACACAGATTATTACTGACATTAATTTTAAAGAACAGCACAAATTAACAGGAGTCTTTGTCCAAAGGGGTTATATAGTCTAAATAAAGATAAACAGATGTACTAGGAGAAATTAAATATCTTCTTTATTTACCAGATGAGGAACATGAAGATTAAGAATTAAAATCTCTTTCTATGCAGGTCAGTGGGAATTTTGCCAGTAACAGCAACTGGATTAGGCTTTTACCCACATGGACGATACTGCACTGGTACAGTAGAGACAGGAACTGAGTGCAGGCTTTCTGAATTCTGGAACAGCAAAGGGAATGTGGGAACACTTGTTTTGATTGGAGTTTGGTAGGCATGTGAGCTCTGTACTCTACTGTATACCACAAAATTACACTTACACATCAGTGTATACAACCATTTCCATCCCAGAAACGATATCTAGAACTTGGAAAAGTGCCTTGGGAAAGGTGTGTTTGCTTCAGGAGGACCAGACTACCATTTTAATGATCACTCCAGCAAGCTCATCAGGGTCCAAACTGCAATGCATTTTTTACCATCTGGTTCTAATCAATCTTTGTGTAGCACCACGCCTACCATACACAGGTTCCCTGCTATAAAATGACATGTTACTGCACAGTGGCTACTCATTATTTCAGTCACTGTGTCCTCACAATGTCATGCAGTGCCTGGGGGAATCTTATAAATGTATGTGCAACAGGGAGGAGCATGGTGTTTGTAATGGTCTTCATTTCATTACAGCTGTCTGTAGTGGGTTTGTACACGTTCCCCACATTTTAACATCATTTAAGTGTCACAAAGCCATTTTTTAGCGGAAGAATGACCACCACCCTGCCTGTGGCACACAGCTTAGGATGGGAAATGAAGAGCAGCAGGACACAGTACTGATAGAGGGAGGGGTGATGCTAGTGGAGTCACACTATTGAGTTTTTCTGGGCAGACTTTCTATTTTTACAGGGGACCATGTTGCTAGTGCAAAAAGTTAAAGAAAAGAAGTTCCCTTACGAAGATGGACACTATACATGGTGTTTGTCTATGAGTGCTACAAGCATGACAGAGGTTAGGATTTTATCTTAGAGCCCTGTAGTCAAGATTCCAATAAAATCATCACCCAACTCAAATATGCAAAATCTAATCTTCGTTGAATTTCAGATACTGCAGACTGAGAAATTGAAAGAGAAACCTCAAAACTGTAGAGCACCGACCTACACATTAGACAAAAGACTAAATACAATGCATGCTTTGTGAGAAGGGGAAGCATAAATAGGAACAACACATAATATGCAAAGAACTATCCTTTTTGCTAGTAGAGTTGTACATCTAATCAGTCTATAAATAGTGAATCTCACAAATATTTGAAACTTTCAGCATAGTGATTTCAAATTTTCATTTTCACAAAGGCTGTTTATGGCCCCTTATACACAACATTTAAATGGTGTATAAAAACTATGCTCTGAATATACCCAGTAAAAAAATTTTATCCCACAAGATGAAAAATCCCCTCCAAGATCATGATACTTAACATTTCTTGTAAGGGACCCACTCTGGCCTCAGAGTGTCATGTTGTAAAATGTCTGCTGAAATAACTGGCATTATGGTAGTATGAAACACAGGTAAGTGAAATTGTATGAAAAGCATTACTGAAGGTTTTGTTCATACAAGTGAATTTCAGATGCAGGAAAAGTTCATGGATTTTTCTCTCTGCCCAGATAAAATCATTTTAATAAGATAAATTAACTGAGCACTGATTATACATAGGCCTTGCAGGGCTGTGCACAAAGCTGTTTATTGTATTCAGAAAAGGGTAGGATATTTTGGTACGCCAGACATGTTTGCTTTATTCCCCCCAGTACTCTTTTCTCTGGAGCCCTTTCCCCCCTGGTCTCACTGCCCTCTTTATTCATCTCAGCTGCCAGATGCTTCTTCCAGAGCCTGCCCTGGACCTGCGGAGAACCCTGAGGTGGTGGCCCTCACATCTGTCACCATCTGGTGCCTCTCTTGCTCTGCTGTGGCCATGACTCTGATTGTAGCACACATCCCATGTGCTTGTAGCTTACAATTCCTGTGAATATGGGGGTTCTGGACAAAAAAAGTCTCCTGTCTTCAAGTCATGTTCGTCTTAACCTTTTAGGATACTTTGCTTTATCAAGATAATGTCACAGTGCAGATCAGGTTTAGTCTGGGGTAAATACATAGAAATACATACTTACAAAATCAGTTCTTGCTAATGGCCCTATAGAGGAGATGATTTCACAGTAATTACACATGTGTAGCAGACCCTGACTGTCATTAAGACATTGCTATGGAATACATTTTCTATTTTACTCTCAGCAAAGTGGTCAGCTGCAAGGGGGATATTTTCCTTTGTGTTCTGGCTTACTTTTCCAGTAAGAACAGAACCTTGCTCAGAAGAAGGAGAAGCTTTTTGTTTCAATACTTTAAAATATCTTCCATAGTTACAATAGTTACAACAATAATTTACAAAGGCTGCAGAAATCTTTAATTTGTACTCCAAATATAGTGTTGGCCTCAGATATAAATCAAAGACTTCTGTGGTAGCTATTGAATTCCAAGAGCAACCACCCTCATCCTGGAGTATTCAGGTCATTCGACTACATAATTCTGCTGATGTTACTACATGGGGTGGCACTTTATTCTGAAAAACACCAAAACCAACAACACCCTTTGATCCACTACAGGGCTTCTTGCAGAGAAAAAGTGCCTAGAAATGTATGGTTGTCTGAATAAATTTCTTAAGATTATGAAATTACCTGGCAGATGTCAAGCACTATGTAAATATTGCAACAAAAAATATGAATCCCCAGAAAGATTTAGCACGTGTAGAAGTAGGCAGTGACAGTTCATGGTGGGAGCAGTTATATCCTTCCCATTTAGAAAGTAGAGCTATTGGGAGCATCTGAGCAGGGAATCTGTGCATTCACTGAAACACAGCCCGTCTGGTCTGTTATTTGAAATGCACTGTTTTGTAATCTTGTGAAAATGAAACTCCAGGGAAGCTAAGTACATAGCACCCACTTCACAGGCTTCCTAAGCGTTTTCACATTCAACAAAGCCACTTTTGTTTCTCTGGGTTCTTGACTTACATCAGCCTTTCCCTAAGCATTTAAAGTATTGTGGGAAGAGCAGAACTCAGGCAGAGGTCATCTCCAACTGGAGGAACAGAGGAGAAGGGGAAGTATTGTTATGCAGGTACCCCTCAGGGACTAGTCTATTAACAAGAGCCTGAAATTCAAATTTCCAATTAGCATTCCAGCAAAATCTGAATATGAAAGATAGCTGTATATCAGCTGAATAAATGACATTTCCATCCTTATTGCTTCACAATGGTAAATTTCAGGTAGCCAGGTTAATGTAAGAAAATCTGCTACCAACCATTCAATAGTTCTTGTAGAAAATACAGTTAAATTTGCTCTTTACACTATATATGCATGCAAAAATGTATTTCTCACATTTTATGTGTCCGGTTCATTGATACAGTTCACTTTTCCATTATGTACTTACATCCCAAAGTATTCCAAACGTGTCAGTTTGTAAATGTAAACATAAATAAAAGGTATATGCCTATTACATTTGCAGTGCATATGGAAAGTTAAATTTTAAAGCACCAGACAGGAGAAAAACCCCTAACACACACTGGTAGCCACAAGAGTTGTGCAAATACATGAAGGCTAAACTTCAAAAATAAAAAGCTTTCCCTTCCCTCATAAACTTTCCCAGGTAAAGATCTAGTTGCAAATTTCTAGTGTATGTAGCATTTGACCAGGCATTTGACCAGGCATCCTGGCATTTGACCAGGCAACTGCACTGCATTTGGTCCTGAAGGTGACAGGCAAAACACACTAGCTTGCAAAACCAGGCAGGCAGCATCTGCAGTCAGGAACACCTCCAGGGCTCACCACTCTCCTTCTGGCTTCACATCCCCCATGATTGTTGAGGTTTCAGAAGGCTGAGCTGT
>QWTY01064531.1:1446-12865 GCA_008033365.1 Pseudorectes ferrugineus
GGCAGCGCAGCAATGAGACATGTAAATGCCAGCAATGCTTTTTAGCATTTCTCAAGCAAGAGAATGGGCCAGCAGATACGTCGTGGAGCCTCGCCAAGCATGTAGGGGGACATGTTGTTAACTTGCTGGTGGCTGCTGTAGCCAAGAAACCGAGTAGCCATGTAGGGACTGTGGCGGGCGGGAGAGAGAGAGGGAGAAGAGCACATGTAGAAATAAGGCTTCTCACTCAACAAATTCTGCTGTTTGCATGCAGAAAAAGAGGTATTTTTGCAAGCAGGGACTTAGGAACAAGATGAAATCTTCCCACTTTTATCAGCAAGGCAGTTAGTGACAAGCACATGGTGAAAGGCTCAAATTCTGGTGCAAATTACCATGAAAATAACTGAACACACAGAAAATTTGGAATTGCAAATATCGGGAAGCCATGGCTTTGTGGACTGACAAGATGGAAAAGACGTTCATTCTAAGGGCTTTGAGGTGTAATTTAGTCTTCTGGGCACTGTCCTCCCTTCATGGGTTTGCGGCAGGTTGAGACATCCCCACTAAGAGAGACAACAGGTATTTTATGTGCATAGAAAACACAAATATCCCAGGCACTTGGGACATCTAACCAAGCATGGAAACACTGCCCAGGACTGGGGCGAGCTGTCCTGCGAATGTTCCCCTGGAGATCAGCCCTCTGTGTACTTAACTGCTTACCTGAAACGACAGAGAATTTCTTTTTGTTGTCCAATCCCACTCTAAAAGATGCAGGGAGCTGGAAGTGAGTGCTTTGCTCTGTCCTAAGGTAGCCGCAGTTTGGTGGTAGCTGAAGTAATGACTATATATAGTCACTAAAGTGCCTTTGGATAGTTCTGGAGAACAACTGCTGTATAAATTTAAGGTATTATTATTATTAAGGTATTATTATCCCAAGTTTGCCGCAAGTTAGAACGAGACTGCAAGAATTACCTTGGAGCAGCTAATACTGGCACAGTTGCAGAGTTTAAAGTTCTCTTTCTGTCAATATTGTGTTAATTTTATCTGGTGCTTTTGATTAAACAAACTAACCTGGAACAATTTCAGTAACTGATTTTCTAAATAGAAAAGGCACTAATAAGTGAACATCAAGTTGCACCCCCCTGGCATCCAGAGAAAGGAAAATCCTTTATGAACAAATCAGATGTGGTCACACTGAGTCCTAAACACTACTCAGCTACCATCATGCTGATTTAATCAATCCACACGAGGTAAAAGAGGTAGAAAGTGGAGAATAATACCTCTGATGATGAGATATTTTAATGAAATGCATTGGGATAATTTAGTGGGGAATGAAAGTACTATGGATAAAAGTGAGTCAGAAAGCATGAAAAAACACTGAACAGATCAGAACGTGCATAATATCAAACAGGGGTTGAACATCCCAAATCTGTGCTTCACAGGTCAGGGGATGAATTGGAGGTGATTTGGCTGTGAGCCAGTGGTGTCAGGGAGAAGCTGGTGCAGGAGCTAAATGATGGCTGTAGTCTTGGAATCAATGGGAATAGGTCTTTTGGGATTCTGTGGTGGCTGTGTCTCGGTGGTTCATTAGAAATTGTGCAGGGAGAGCTCCTGGAGTGGGGAGATGTGAGGAGTTGGTGCCCTGTAAGTGTGAGCCCATATTTGTACTACTGGCTGTGAAACAGGGCCCTCAGTGTCTTCATAAGAACTGCGGTGGACTGAGCTAAAACATGTGGGTTTGCAAACTGAGGGTAAAGAAGATACAAAAGCAGATACACTTGGCTCTGTGGCCCTGCAGTGCCCTCCTGCATGATCTTCTTCCTTCATGTACGATTTTATCAGTGTGAGGGGTGCAGAGGGGTGCTGATGCTGAGGGAGGGGGTACGTGCACGTGCACGTGTATTGTTTGGACCGTGACCTGAAGGTGGAGAAGCTCACTGCAATTTGTTCCTCAATCTTTTGTCCATAAGACTGATCTGAGACAGGTGTTTGGGACATAAAGGTCCAGCCAAGATGCACGGTCAGATAATAGGATTTCAAGCAGAATTTGGGTAAAATCCCCATGGCTGTGTGAGTCTGAGCACTTTGGGTGCTGGAAGGCACAAGAGATGCTCCTTAGCCTGGTGTGTAATGCTGGATGTGTGTGAACAAAACATGTTGTAACTGTCCCATCTTTCCTGTACCATCAGATGTGCTGCTGACAGCTGCAAACATGAACTTGTAAAAAAACAAAAACAAACCAACAAAACTGACAAACTGACAATTTAGAGAAAGATGAAAACATATGCATCTCTA
Source organism: Pseudorectes ferrugineus (assembly GCA_008033365.1). Taxonomy (NCBI): domain Eukaryota; kingdom Metazoa; phylum Chordata; class Aves; order Passeriformes; genus Pseudorectes; species Pseudorectes ferrugineus. Next base: position 3,721 of record QWTY01064531.1, read on the forward strand.
TGTGTATTATTTATGTGGGCCTAACAAATTACAAAGCAGGAAAACCAAGGGGCAGGTCTCGAACGGATGTTGCATTCCCATACCTTGATTATCCATCTGGAGATTGGGTCCATAGTTTTTCTGAAGCAGCTTTATTTTTTTTTTTTCTCAGAATGCATAGAAGGAGCAGATCTTTTGAGTAGGAAGGTGCCATTTTTACACAGTCACTGTTCAGACCATAGCCACACTTGAAGCCAAAAATAGAAAATATATTTTAGAACTTGTTAAATTAAAGGAAAAAAAAAGAGAGAGGAAAGAAAAGCCTCCAGCAGAACTTTGCATTCTCTGACTTTTCAGACTTTCAGGTCTGCTCTCCTGATTACACATTTTCTAGCTGATGACATGCCATCAGCTAAAGATGGATTTTAAACACAAGTCATGTCAAAAGTTTCATTTAACCTCTTCAATATAACAAGCTGCTGATGGTTTACATTTCTGACAGTAGAGGTAAATTAATCTCTGATGGATGTTTGGAAGGGGGAGAGAAGATTTGCAAAGAGTGAGGCAGAAGTAAGATGGTAACTGGTAAAGGCAGTGGACATCTTCTGGAATGTAGTGAGTGGTGGGTGGGATGTGGGTGTGGTGATATTTCTAGATCTGCATCTATAAGTATAGATGCATCACACTTGCTATGTGTATGTATGTGTGGTTTTTAAATAAAAATAGTTTTCCATTATACTGTGCAAGTCTGACATTTGATGAGGTAGAATATTTCCAGATGGGTTGGATTTTGGAGAATAGGGAGTAGGTTATGATTTGTCTAATGAAATGTTAATTTTTTGGCAGTCAGAGGGGTTTAGGGCAAATCAGTTAAACCCAAAGATGATTAAAAAGGGATTTGTGAAAGTTTGGAGTAGTAATTTGTATTAATTGAGGCCATCATTATTTTATATGGTAAAGGTAGTATGCACATGTAGTTGGACAACAAAAAGAATGCCAGGCTCGTCTTCCTTCTTTCTGGGGGTTGTAAAAGTTTGGGAGGGAGCTCTTGTTAGTAAGTAATCCCAAGAGACATAACACGGTAAAACCTTGACACAAGGAAATTCAGCCAGGAGACAGTTGATTTCTCAGCTGGGAGGTACTTCAGGAAGAGATGGCATCTTGCCGTCTCCACCAGGACTTGGTAATAATTCTCACTATTCATGAACAGATGTCTTTGGTTGGATTCCCTAGGTGCATTTGAATTCATTAAAGGATCTAGGGAATCAAGATATTAATTCTAAATTATTACATATTATAGATTTTATTTTCTGGAAGAATGGGAACATGGCAAAGAAAAAAAGAGGTTGTAGTAGAAGTGGTAAATGATGTCAAGATAGCATAATCACAGCATACTATTATTCCACTCTAGGCTATATTGCGTCTTTTTTTGTTTTTTTAACAGTGGCTATCTAAAATAGAGTGACTTTTAAATTTTGTGTGCTATGACACAATAGTGGGGACGTTCATAAGTGATATTTGTCCTGTTATTCAACTGGAATAAAGTATTAGAACCCTGTTGAAATCGGTAAAGATGCCAATTTACAGCAGATGAGGATGTGACCAATGAACCCAAAGCATTCTGTAATTCCAAGCTCAGCTATTTCATATCTAACAAGTAAGGACTGAATTAAAGGGCCATTGGGTCTGTGTCATGGAGTTATTCTCACTGATCAGTACTTTTTTTACTGGGACACTGGAGGATTGCTAAAAACTCCCTGCTGATGGAAATTGCACATGTTAAGAGCAGCCTGAAAACCTCCCTTTCCCAGGCCAGATACTTTAGAAAACTTTAGAGATGATATTTTGAAACTGAACATCCAAAAGCTTTTCAAATCTTCATGACTAAAACTATATTCCATTACTTAGCTGCATTAACAGATGTGATTTTTGTCAATGGGAACTTGGCAGAAGAACAAATTTCATCAGTTAAAATTTGTAAACTGCTTTGAGATCCACTGATGGAAGGAAGCCTGGACTGAGGATAAGAAATGCCAGCTACTGAAGTTTGTTTGCTGAATTTTCCCCCTTTGAATCTATATTTATAGGATTTCTTAACAACTCTTTAATTATCGCCCTCCAATTTCATCCCTCTTTACTTCTTCCCGATTTCCTGTGTTCAGATTGTTCTTTAGTCATTTTTCTCTTCACCCAAGGTTTTTTTAACACAAAGAAGGGCCAGGTCGCTTCAATTCGTCTTACAGGTGTGCTCAGTTGGAGTTTGCTACCTCCTCTACCTCTTTCTAAAGACAATTTAACCTATTTTAGCAAACACCCAGGACATGTATCCTGCTTGCTATTAAAATATTGATACGACAATACCACGCAGTGTCCTAGAGTCCAGCTCAAAGGAATGTTGGGGTTTTTTTTTCAAGTTAGTTTATTATTTCTCCGCTTTGATTTCATTTTCCTTATTCTTCTATCTCCATTTCCTGCAATGAAGAGAATCCTCTGCAAATGGCATTGCCAGTGAGAGAGTCTGAGAATGATGTAGATGATGAGCTGTCTTGGCCTGCCCATCTGCCCTAGTGATGCCTGTTCAAGTTGAAGCACATCTTGCAAAGAATCTTTGATCATCCTCTTTTGATGAATTCATCAGCATGGTCATGACTGCCTCCATCAGAAAAACCTTCAAGGGGGCATTTCTTCTACTTGTACTTGAAAAATTTCTACCCGGACACTTTTTCTTACTAAATATTAGTAATATTAGTAACATTTGATACTAAATATCTTAAAAATAGTTATTGCGGCACAAGATTTTTATTTTTAATCTTTTTTTGGTATTTTCTTTGCACAGGCTGCAGAAATGTGAAATTCTAAATATATATTTTGCCTGGACAGGCATCTCTTCCAAAGTTGGTGTATGTTTTATTTCTCCCCAGCACTAGTGCAACATATGTTTCAAGCCAGTCCTGATAATGTTTTTCAGTGGTATTCATCTGTGATATTTGTAGTTATTTTCCTGGTGTAATTGTAATTCAGAAGTTGTCTGTAGCCCTGTGATATGTGCATAATTGTCCCTGTCCACTGCAACCACCAGCACCTCTTGTCAGCAGGATTGATGGTAATGTTTTCATTCCTTTTTTTGATAATTAATTGCTGTTCCTTCCAACAACAGGGGACTCAAGCGGAGCTTTTGTTGTTCTAAATTTGAAATCTTAAGTCTGTGGAGATGTTTCCAGGAGGTATTTTCTCCGGTTCAACATACACTGTAACCACAGGTGTTGTATCATCAAAGAAAGAACCCATATGCTAATATAGAAATAACAGGCCTGTTTATTGTTGCAGTGCATCACCATCAAAGCAAACAACAACAACCACCTGTCTTTAGCTGTATAATTAAACCGATGGGTCTTTATTCTGTGCTAAATGATATGGTAATATATGGAGGATAAGAAGAATCATCCTTTTAAACTTCCGAGATGTTTGCAGCACTGTTGAAAACTGGTTTTTAAAAATAGTTTGAGGGTTTTTTTTAACAAATCTGTTTCTAATAAAATGGTTTTCCTGGTGTAGTTTTGCTTCCTTTAACACTTTTTTCCATGCTGGAAATTCGTCTTTCCATAGCTTTGGATGACCACCTGTTCTGGTATCGTTTTCTATGAGATCTTCAGTGATTCATCTTGTTTCATTTTTATCACCTTTTACTTTATCACTCTCAAGGGCCCATTTTTTGTTTCTTTCTGCAATCAAAGGCAAGCTGAATCCCAAAGATGGTCCATATCCTGACTGGATATCTGGCATATGCTTTTCTTCCTCTCTGTCACACCATAGAGATGCAGCAGTGGTGGTTCCATTCTGCACACAACGAAAATCTTTTGGTTCTTTTGAAACCAGCACAACACTGATATTTCCCCCCTGCCAAGCACTAGCAAACACCTCAGGATCTGAATGTTGACTTCTCAGTGAAGGAATTAGTCAGGAATATGTATAAAAGTTTCTCTTGGGCTATTTGCACATTATACCAGCTTTGGAATGGCTTGGTCAGACCTTCACAGCCAAATCTTCTGCTAGCTGACCACGTTTCCTACCAAAACCAAGCTCTAACAGATCATGCATACTCCTACAGTTGCTTTAATTGGAGAACAAATTATAATGTTGTTTTCACAGATCACTCTTTCTCCAGAAACTCTTTTGACACAGAAACTTGCATAACTACTGCTCTTAGATGAGTAATCCGAATCGTGTTTTCTTTTAAAAGGCCAATCCTAAGTCCCTTTTGCTATCCTCTAGACCTGTTAGTGCAGGCAGAAGGTTGTGCTGGCCTGCAGGGATGTGTCATATTGAACCTGTCATATGGGACACGGCTCACAAAGAATTTGGAGCATTAGGAATTTAAGGTTTTTGACAAACTGGGAACTTTCGTTATGAATTATGTATTTTTGTTCAAGAATTAGTGTGCCCTGCTTTTTTAATGATGCCTTTTTTGCTGTGCCCTTATTTAAATATTTTGGTCTGATTAAAGAGGAGAGGTATGGCAGGTCAGCTGGGGGGCTGTGCACCTTTCCCTGTTCTTGCAGGCATAGAGAAGGGGGACGCCCAGCTTTCTTAAATCCCCTCTTTCAGAATTCAGCCTTATCTTTCTTGGCATGTTATCACTTACGCACCTTCCCATTGTCCGGGACTCTTAAGAAAAATGTGCCTGTCTACAGAGCGTGCCCCCTGGGCAGAAATGCTGCCACGAGGCAGTGGGCTGGGATCTCAACCTTGGCAGTTGTGGGTTTATTATTCTGAGGGCAGTGGTTTGGTTTTGAGCAGATGTTCTTTTACACAAGGTGGTAGAAAGATTTTCGTCAACAGGCTGCTGTGAATGAGTTAATGCCAGGCAGGAGTGCTGCTTTTGGGGAGGTTTTGTGGCCAAGGGTAAAGATTTGTTTATGAAGCTGGCAGGGTGAATTTTGTGTCTGTTTATATCTTATTAGTTCAGTTGTTACAATTGAACAATAAAAGTGATTTTGTGTAAAGAAACCAATGTATGCTCAGTGCTTTCTGCACAGGCAGGAGTGGTGGTCTGCAGAAGCCACGCCAGTCACCGCTCTTGTTTAATGAGGACTGCAGTAAACCTGACAGTGTTTTCCATGTGGATGTCCAAGCCACAAATTAGCCTCACTAGCCTGTTTAGGATTCTTTGATCGTTTACACATAAAGTGTAAACTGTTTTACACTTTTATCTCAAATACCATCCTGCAAAATGCTTCATTTTGCAGCACAGGTCCCCTCCAGACGACGTTCTGCACCTGTTTGCACTGGCAAATCGCTCCTCTACTTTTTTCTAGGACTCTGTTCTGTAGATTTATTTCTAATCATCCATAAATAGACTCATCTGTGTTAGGTCTGTATGTCTGAGTAAGGGAAGCCACATGACAGCACGCCTCACTTGTTGGAGCAACAGCAGATCTGGGGAGAAAACTTGGCTTCATGGGAGTGGATGGAAAATTCTCATTGAATTAAACACATCCAAAATCTCTGACAGCTTCTTCTCCAGACTCTGCTTCCTTGTGTGGGACGGGGTGAGCTGCACAGGCTTGGTTTATCCTTCAAAAATATGGCTAGTAATACTCAGCTCTGCAACAGCCCTGGAATTGGGGAGAATAAGAAGCTGAAAAAGTTATTTTTTTTTTTCTGTGAACAAATGCAGTGCAGTTTGGTTTGCCTTTTCTGGACAGTGGGTTTGCCCACTTTGTTTTGTCAAATATGCACGTTATAGAAAATTTAGGGATATGGCATTATGACCAGATAATCATAGTCAGTATGGAGTTAGGCATGTGCTGAAGGGTTTACAGAATGAGTATTTACATTTCATTATAGAGCTGGGCTGAAAGATAGTTTTTCAACAAATAATTTGGCAGTTTCAGCTTGTTTTTCTATTTTATGACTTCAGTGAATGAAGTATGTAACTGGTGTTTATTGAAGATAATTGAGGGGGAACATAAAAAAAAAAATTCCAGTTGTATTAGTCAATGAAATTATTTCTTTTCCTAATGCTTTTCCTTTTAGGAAAAATAATAATGAAAATGTTCTTGTTATAAACTGGAATCTTTCAAAATTACCTTTTCATAGCTTTGAGAAATCCCAGTGATTTCATCAGAGCATGACTGATGATACAAAAACCTAAACCAGTGAAGACTAAAATCAGGGCTGTGATACAATTAGAAGAGCATTATGAGTAAAAATGTATGTGATGTTTGGGGTTTTTTTTCCCCAGGGGGGCTACAATTTTGACTGGTTTTTAGTAGTTTTAAAATGTTATTTAAAATATTTTTGCAGGTTGGGATGTGATAGATACGATTCGTGTGTTGCCTGTGTCCCCAGGCTGCAGGACAGGTATCAGTCCCATCTTTCCCCTCTCTCCACCTTAAGGCAAGACCACCTGTACTTGTCATATCTGATGGACACTTGTCTAATCTATTTTTTAAGACCTCCAGGGTCAGTCTCTCCATCCTCCCCAAGCAATCTATTCTAGTGCTTCCTTAGCCTCATTGTTCAGTAATTTTCCCTAATGTTTAACCTTAATCTTTCTTCCTTCAATTTAATCCTATTACTGCCTCTCCTCTCTGCCATGGGCATGGAAAATAGATTCCTCCCTGTTCTTTGCAGCAGCTTTTTATGTGTTTGACTCTGCTCTCCAATGCCCTGCCTGACTTGTTTCCTTAAAGCTGAGCCACCCCAGTCCTCATTTCCTCGGAGGTCCCTGTGGTCTGTACCCCAGCAATGACTCTCCAGATTGCACATGGGTGGTTTTCTTCTTTCTCCAAACACATTTCTCAAGTTTTAGTGCGGCATGTCGTTAGCTGAGGAAGCCTTGATGCTACAAGGTCTTGCAGAGTGGGAGAGTATTAAAGTGAGTGGGATAAATGATTAAAAAGCCCCCCCTTTGTGCAAGTCTGTGGACAGGTGTCCCCATCACTGTAGGTGTCACAGACCATTCACTCAGGCCAGTTGCTCCTTGCCTAGAGCAGAGGGGAGTATGTTTTGCATTTTTCTCCTTTGCAAAATAGGTTTTAGCTCCTGGGGCTCCTGGAGCAGCTCTCACAGGGCAGCCAGAGACATTCTGCACCTCCCTGCTCCCATTGCTCCCTGCCCTCCACGCACGTACCTGCCTCATGCCATGCTGAGGTGTTATTTTCTGCCCTCTCCTACAGCCTGGGCATATGGACCTGAAGCAGAAACTTACGGGTATATGCAAATGTTTTAATGATGCTATTTGCATATCTGGAAGTGATTTACAAAACGCTGCACATGGAGTTGCTTAAAACTTGGCACCAATAGTTCGTGGAGGATCATGGCACAACACAACAGAAACTGAATTTCAGCTGGTTTTTGCCAGCTCTCTCACTGCACTTTTGGCGAGGGCTGAAGCGAGTCTGTCAATGAAGGAAATGCCTGAGTCCCTCATACGAGCTGCAGCCCTGCCCAAGGGCAAAACATCCCAGCATGGACTGCCTTTCTCTGCTTTCTTGTCACTTCGGGAGGAGCAGCCAACTGCAGTTGGTCCTGGCGGTGGTAAATGCTCTCTTGAAAACCCTCAGGAGAGCAGGCAGGCAGGGGGGTCCTGGGGGTCGAGCAGCCGGGGAAGAATATTCTATCACAGAACTACAGAATGGTTTGGGGTGGAAGGGGCATTAAAGATCATCTTGTTCCACCCCCTACCATGGGCAGAGACACCTCCCACTGTCCCAGGTTGCTCCAACCCCCATCCAGCCTGGCCTTGGGCACTTCCAGGGCTGGAGCACCCACAGCTTCTCTGCCAAGGAAGAATTTCTTCCTCACATTACTCTAAATTTCTCTTCTTTCAGTTTAAACCCATTTCCCCTTGTCTTTTATGCTGAGATCTACACTGCTCTTACAGATTTTGCTTATTTATTTGTTTTCCCCTCCTGGGATATGCATTTATAAGACTTGGAGATGCACTAAATCTAAATATTTGAGTTTGAATCCTTTTCAAAAACAAGAAGCATTTCACATTGATCTGTATAATATGGTTCTAGCTGGACCCTTTTTACAGAGCCCCTGCATTATGAACCAAATGCACCTTTCCCATCCCTATTTGTAAGAGCTGATAGTGTCAAATACACATGCATTCCCTGTGGAAATGTTGTGTGTGGTGGGGAGATGGCACAAATGAACGGAGGCACCTAAACCCTGCAGCATCACTTTCCTATAGGAAGCCAGTTTTTTGTGTTCACCTTTAGATTTGCCACTTCTGTCTCCTTTACTTTCCTTTATTTTGGATTTTAAGTTAGCACTAATAAGAGTGAGGGCGTTGGAACTTTTGGAGAGTGCCTAGAAAATATGTGCTCTAGTCAAAAGAAAATCTGCTCTCAAGTCCCTGTATGCAAGAGCATCACAGGTGAAGATCAAAATAATTTGGCAGAGTTGAGTTCAAGCATACAAAAATTTTGTAGGGTTTTTTCATATGAGAAGCTCCTTGCAGAAAGGGTTTCCATGAGTCCAGGTGCAGACTGGTCAAGTTCTCGGAGGAGGAATTCACAGATTGCTGTAAAAGAAGGAAATTGCACATGACTAAAAATCAGAGTTAAGTAGTATTTAAGGGAAGAAGTTTTATTTAAGCTTGACCTGTCACTATTTACTGCCCAGGCATCTGCTTGTGTCTGGAGGTGGAGGCAGACCCAGGGTGAGAAGGAATTTTGCCCAGTGCAGCCATTTTTATGGTTGTTTGACTTCTTTGCCATCAGGCAGAAAATTTTGTGCCATCTTACAGGAAAAAGGAGGAGAAATCCAACATGTTCTGAATAGCGTATTTAGGGTACTCTGAGGGTAAACAAACGCTGTCTGCCCATGATGAAAATATCCCTTTCCCAAATGCCCTTCATTGTGTGAGTGAAGGACGTAGCTGAGGGCCCCTGCATATTAAATCACAGGTTTCTCACCTACTTATGTCAAGAAACAAGTGGTTACAGCAGATGAGGGAAGTGCAAGGAAACAGCAAGGCAGGATATCTTGCAGTGCACCAGCCTCTGAGCCACTGCCAAGCATTTTGTCAGCTTGGTAAGGAAAAAAAAACTAAAAGAATTTTAAAGAGAGAGAGCCCAGTTCAGGGCTGATTCCTCCAGCTGCTCCAGGCTGTTCTTCACAGAAATATTTACCTACTTCACCCTATTTACAG